>CAVNZK010000083.1:0-204704 GCA_963693345.1 Pieris melete
GGCTCTACTTGTCTAAATATAAATTATTTAATTTACAGGAAATCTGTCAGAAAGTTAAAAATGTCAAGCGAGGGTTAATGACATAGGGCTTAGTGGCTAATCGCAATATCGAGGCTCTATCGTAGGCGTAGCTAGCGGATCATCTGCCATAGATTATAATACACAGATGTGTCTCTGTATCTAACACACATCTCCGATTGAATTGAGACTCGGACACGTAAAAGAACACTTTAGTTGCATAATAAAACTTTAGTTTATAATAAACACAACACGACTAACACCAAATTTTGTAGAATATTGGTGTTAACATATAAATACTATGAGAAAATAAACGCATACGGTTGAAGAGAGATAAATTTCCTCTCCGTTGTCAGATAACAATGTGTTAATTTTAGAAGAACAAAGGACTCTGCACGCTGCTCAGATCTCGGGCCAACAATCTTAAATGGTTCACAGAGTAATAAAGATTGTCTGTTCATTTAATATTTGTCAAATGATAGCGCCGAATTGGGAAATCTAAAAGTATATTAGGTAATTAATCGGATCGCTCGTATTATAATCAAAATGTTACTTTATTTTAAAGGTTACTCGTGTTTTGGATTCCAACAATCAACTTATTGATAAACCTTATCCATAGCAATTATCTGAATTTTTGATACTGATACGTAATTAGTAGATGAGATATATTTACATTATTTACTTCTATATTAAACCGTTGCATCCGTGAGGTTTGCTCCTCGGAGGCATCGTATGACTACACGAGTGGTAACATTTCGGGAGTATTTATAAGACGGTGCGCGCTCGAGGCGGGCAGTGTGTGACGATGGCGCGGTATGTGATTAGCGTAATTACTGTTCTCTGTGTGGCTTTCGGTGAGTCCGTTACTTATTTTAAACATGGATATTCCACAAAAACAACAATATATTTTTATTTATCACTTTAATTCAAATGTTATATTAAATCGCAAATTTTAGATTAATATTCAAAATAATTGTTAATCTATCCGACAAAAACTTAATGTATTCTATAAGAGCGGAAACTTAAATTTGTGTGCGTCTTGCATAAAATTATCCGCATAATATTGTGTAATTATGACAGGAGATAAAAATAAATTGTTCTCTAATATATGTAATGAATTAAATTGATAATTCTTATATAATTTATTTCACACGAGTAGTTACCTAATTTGCATATTTGGACCGTTTAGTGAGATTATTTTAATTTATTATAATAATGTAAGTCAGGCCTAAACACATTATTATTAACTTATTTATTAATATAGAACTATACTAAGAAATTAAGTCACATTGACTGGCAAAATAGGAACAAAAGCACGGTCTGGGTCTAGACTGTCGAGTGGAGGAATGTTGCAGGTAGATGTAGCTGATAGTGCAAGGTCACCCCGCGTCCATTTATCACTGCAGTGGGCCACAGGGCAAACTTTCCGAACAAATATTATTATATATTCAATTTCTTCGTTATCAATAAACATAATCGGGAATAATAAATAGCAAAGGAATGTTTGTTTACGAAATAATCTTAAAGCAACAAAAAGTTACCATTACAGAAGGTAATGTGCATAATGCACAATTAAGAAGTGATCTATGAAGACGTCACAAACATTATACGTGAGACAATCAAGTAACATATACATACATATATATATACGCTTACTCCTCACTCTACACTCCACACAATTACTATTATTAAAGCTATCCACGGTCCGCTTCACAACACACTTTTTTTTAAATAACAAACTATGGAATCGACTATATATACGCCCTTGACTTGCGAACTGGTAGTAAATGTAAATTTACGATTAATTTAACTTGACGATTCAAGTCATTTGTAGTTTGACTCCCAGTGAGAATCTTCCCTGGGAGATACAACCTCCATGAATTGTTTAGAGAAAAAGTATACTTCTCAAAGGCCGGCAACGTACCCACTAAAATGGGTGTCCATGGTCTTCAATGACTGCCCCTTTTGGGCGCCCCGTAGGCTCGTTATATAGCTATATAACTAATAGCTATTAGTAAAGAGAGATACATAGTTAGCAAGGTTCATCTCTAACTTAAACTGAAAAAAAGTCGAGTGTTGTAGTCATGTTTATTGAAATGTAGAAATAAAAATAAAAAAATGATAATATTCATAATCACACTATTTTCGTAGCTCCGTAGCATGTGCTACGGTGTCCGCTACACAATGTACAGAAATTCATTTACTTACAATTTAGTTTATTTTTTACAATTTAGTAATTAAGTTGGCTCTTTATTGCCACTAAATTAGGATTGTAATGTTTATATATACACACACATAAATATATACCAGTATAATTTATTGATTACAGCAGCAAAAACGATTTTTTGTTAATACAAATCGCACCGGTTCGCTCTCACACTAAGGTCGTTCTCGACACGTGTCAACCGGTTTAATAAATACTTATTGCCGTCAAACCATACCAAAATAGAATTGCCATTCGACCCTGTGTTATGATATTTACTGTTTTATATACAAGAAGCGATTAGAGTTTTCCGTAAACAAGAACTATTGCACGATAGCATCTATTCTCACGATAGTTTCTATTGTTTCAGGCCATGTTAGTACTCGGTCAACAGAATGTGATGTGCAAACGCGCATCGAGAGCGGTTTTATTTGCGGCAGCCGAAGGTGGGCGGGAGGCAGCACGGTCTACGCCAGCTTTAGGGGAGTTCCCTACGCTAAACAGCCGCTGGGAGAACTTCGGTTTAAGGTGAGACTCTGTTCTTTGATTTCCTCTCCAATTAAAGTTTCACAAGAAACATTATCCAATATATTTCATAAAATTATTAACATGAGTGTCTTTTATTAATCTAACGTAACTTATAAAAAATAAACCGACATTTTCTTTAACAACTTGTGACTATCTCACAGGAGCTCCAATCGGCAGACCCGTGGGATGGATATTTAGACACAATAGTGGAAGGTCCAATCTGCCCTCAGCACGATGTGCTATATGGTAGATTGATGCAGCCCAGAAATATGAGCGAAGCCTGCATCCACGCTAATATCCACGTGCCCATCCATGCGCTGCCGGGTCCCTACCAGCAGAAAGCGAATCTTCCTATCTTTATCTTCGTGCACGGAGGCGGCCACGCGTATGGCTCTGGGGACAGTGATCTCCACGGCCCAGAATATCTTGTGCAACGAGAGATGATTGTCATCACATTTAATTATAGGTGAGTTATCAAGCACTAATAGTGAATTAGTATGAAGTTTCAAAAGCAATCGAACCGTATATTGTTTTTCAATAAAATCATGAGCGAAAACGATTACAGAAATCGAGAGATAAATTATTGTTTTTTATAGTCTCACAGATTTATAATAACAAGTACTCGGTAGACTAGATCAAACCGTATTCAGCAAGCATAGTGTATAAGGTTATCTAAGAGAATAATCGCGGTAGGTACACGCATCAGAGTAAACAAACTGTGATGAATTTGCTTTATTCGCTTGATACGTTGGAAATAGGTTTTTTTATTAAAGCGTTGGCGAGTAAGTAAGATTCAGTCAAAACCGTTTACGACGAAGACGTCTAGAACAACATACCGGTTATATTCACCAAAATCAAAAGTCCCGGCGGAATTCTATTGTATTAGGTAGGTACTTAATAACAACGTCATCGGGTGTTATGACTATCGGTTTTTACGACCAAATATGTGTAGTCCCTTCAATGTCGTTATAACAGATTTTGACTGTATATAAAAAAAAACTGTCGCGACGTGAAGCTAACAAACAAACGTTTTGAATTTTAAACATAAAAACATGGGCAATACTTGCAGTTCACAGTGTGTATACATGTATATTTATGCAGTGAATGAATTGAAAATGACCAAGAAAATTGATATTTATTATCACAGTAGGTAGTCGTCGTACCTATTACAAATCAATAAACAACTAATAAACAATTTTAACTGTAACATTAACATGACTTCGTCCTATACAGCTTAAATTTTTGTAGAGTGTTAAATTCGTAATGGTATATAGTAAGCGACCAAAAAATTATCAAACATTACTTTTTTTTATTTCCGATTAAACAATTTGTTTTGGATTGAAATAAAGTTTTTACAATCTCCCTTTTAATTATAAAGTGGGCGGGTCTGACTGGGTTCTGTAGGGCAGTGATAAGGATGTTAATGTTGATGTGGGCCAAGAGCGGCGCTCGCGCAAGCACTTGTTTGTAAACAAACGCAGCACGTGGACGTTGCATAATAACACTTAAATTTTCCGTTTAGTGGTGCCTCTTATTTATAATGTTACATAATTTAAGTCCACTCTGATAATGTTTCATATACTTATTTGTTTTTTATATCGAAAACGCTACTAAGATTTTAACCCTCTGACACATGGATCATTTATATTTCAAATATTGACCTTGGTTTGTCCAAAATAGTGTGAACTGGCTTTTTTCTACTACGGCAAAAAATCTATCGAATCTTATTTTACGACATACGACAGGTTTGACTGCTTACGAATTATGTAAAATATTATTTATACATAATACGCTTATTTTACTGTTAAAAGGCCCCATTTAACGCTAAAGGCGAATAAAAAAGGCTATCGTACGACGTTCAGTTTCGCGGTCACTTGGAGGGAAAGGCTAAATTAGCCTCCAAAAAGCGTTGGTGTGCTCAGCAAGGCGAGACGGTACTTCACTCCGGGCCACCGCTTGCAACTATATAAAGCGCAAATTCGGCCCCACATGGAGTACTGCTCTCATCTCTGGGCGTGGGCTTCCCAGTACCAGCTCCTTCCACTTGACCGTATACAACGCAGAGCGGTTCGAATCGTCGACGACCAATCCCTCTCCGAGCGGCTTGATCCTTTGGCGTTGCGTAGAGATGTGGGGTCACTCTGCATCTTCTACCGCATTTACCATGGAGAGTGTTCAGAGGAGTTGTTCGGATTAATATCCACAACTGAGCGTTTATCAAGACAGCTTTTTCCGCGCACCACCACTATGTGGAACCAGTTGCCCACTGAAGTATTTCCGAACCAATTCGACTTAGGGTGCTTCAAGAAAAGAGAGTACCAATTCTTAAAAGGCCGTCAACGCACTCGCGAGCCTCCTGGCATTGAGAGTGTCCATAGAAGGCGGTATCACTTAACATCAGAGGAGCCTCCTGCCCGTTTGCCGCCTGTTCTATGAAAAAAAAACAGACCGCTTCACACATATCAGTGAAGCCACGGTTCCGTCAACGTGTCCGCTCAGTTCAGTATCAGCGATACAGTATTGCGTCAGTCATTCAATTCACACATGTCAGTACTCAGTTTACGGAGCTTCAGTGAAAACGTATCCGTCGTCAAGTAACGTGATTATGGCTCTCTTCAATACTACGGAGCTAGCAATGATAGCTGTTGCTTTAGAATCAAGGAAAAAAAAAGAAAAGAAAAAGGGTGCATGGAGCGTGAAGCATTGCAATTAAGAGAGACGGAAGGAGAATTCATCAGATTATACAAAGAATTAGTTATAGATGAAAGAAAATATTTTAAAATGTGAGAGAGCTGCTTCAATATTCTTCTGCAATAAATAAAATGTAACAAATAATAACGCGGCGTCAGTGATCCGACAAAAAATAACGTTGTCAATGAATCCGTCCGTGATTGCCGGTGTCGGCACTGACACTGAGAGCACTGTGTCGTCACTGACACTGACAAGTGGGGATGCGTTTATAGAGAACGTATGAAAGAATATTTCGCACTGTGCCGGTACTGTGTCGGAACTGTGGCTTCACTGATATATGTGAATCGACCTTTAAATACGCGGTATCTCGAATTATTTAAACTTTGTAACTCGAACAAAATGTTAATTCCCTACGAAGTATTGATAATACATATTTATACTCTATAACTCAAATTTCAAAACGGAGACTTCGTAAGTCGTAGTTAGTAAAATATAATTTCCTTTCACATTAGAGTTATCGATATTCCATTGTATTGTTACGAGCTCCCCTAGCTCGGATAGAAACGCCGTAGATTTCTTCTTTTTCTAATATGTGATTGACCCTCTCCTGAAACGGTCATAAATCACATTTCAGCCTGCTGAGAAGTTCTCTAAGTAGTGAAAAAATTTAGAAACATTGTAGTCGACCCGTCTTCGTAACAGTATATTAAATTATCGAAGATTACTTTGTCTATATCTATCAATGCAAAGTAACACGTTTCGCTATTAAGAATCGTATCAGTGAGTTGATAGAATTGAGCGTTTAAATTCTTATAATCGATAAAGAAATTCCTAAGCGTTTAATGAATTACGGGACTTGTACGACCTGTGGGTGAAGAACATGCTTTATGCAGAATAGAATAGTGGGATTTGCACGCATTAAACTATTACGAAGACTATCAGAACATAATGAATAAAATTACAATTGTTCTTTGAGCAACGATTTTTATTTCTTTTTAATTTCATTAGAATTAGAATATATTTAAATTAAGTATTGCAAAAGTTTTTGTTTATATTTATTTTCAGGTTAAACGTGTTCGGCTACCTTTCCCTTAATTCATCAAGTATTCCGGGTAACAACGGCCTTCGTGATATAATTACCCTGCTTCGCTGGGTGAAAGCAAATGCTAAATGCTTCGGTGGAAACCCAGCAGACATTACCCTAGGCGGACAAAGTGCTGGAGCAGTCAATGTTCACCTTCTAACCCTGTCTAAAGCCGCGGAAGGGCTATTTAACAGGTATATCTCTACATTGTTCTTTATTGTGACGGTGGTGCCGAGGGGCACAGGGTTGTTGTAGAAAAAAGTAAATCTAAAAATGGGTACGTAACACTACTTGATATTGTCGCAATCGAAGCATATTTTAATTAAGATAAAGAAACAAAATAAAATGCTTTCTGCATATTTAATGTTTTCGAGAATATAAAAAATTGCTATTATTTGCTAGAGACAAAGCTAACATAGGCGAAAGAGCAATCAAATCAACAAATATACGTTCATTTCAGAGCAATACTTATGAGTGGGACGGCGATATCTAGCTTTTACACCAGTTCACCCATCTTCGCTCAGTTCGTGGGAAAACTGTTTCTCACTAGCCTCGGCATCAACACAACAGACGCAGAAGAAGCTCATCATCAACTTACACAATTGCCCTTAGAGCAGATCATGCAAGCTAATAAGTTAGTACAAGACCAAATTGGGATCACCGCATTCTTTCCGGTAGTAGAAACTTCTTTACCCGGAGTCACTACAATCATCGAAGACGATCCAGCAGTCTTGTTAGCCAACGGCTTCGGAAAGGATTTGCCATTATTGGTTGGCTTTACCAGCGCTGAATGTGAAACATTCCGACCGAATTTCGACAATTTAGACATGCTGGCTCGAATACAAGAGAATCCACTTATAATGCTACCTATTGATTTGATATACAAACTTCCACCAAAGGTATCGTTAGATTCAGCGCAAAAACTGGAGAAACGATACTTCAATAAAGCACCAACGATGGATAAATATATAAACGCTTGCTCGGATATGTTTTACGTCTACCCCGCGTTACAATTGGCGAAAATGAGAATGTCGACGGCCGATGCAGCGGCCATGTTTCTCTACCAGTTTTCGTATGATGCAGTGTTTAACGTCATCGAGAAAGTGAAGGGAATCCAGTTCGATGGGGCAGCTCACATAGAAGACCTGACATTTATTTTCAGGACAAATTCATTGCAAAACTGGCCAGGTTTCAGCCCACCAGCCAACGAGGACTTGACAATATCCGTGTGGATGACGAACTTTGTGCAAAACTTTATGAAATGCAAGTAAGTTATGCAAATAATGCAGTACACATAAGAAAATGTTTCACACCATTACTATACATTAAAATCATCTCACTTTTGTATTTACACTCAACAACCACTAAAATGTAGTGAACAATTATAATTTTAGGTATTTCTGCTAACAGTTAAATATTTTTATTGCAGTGAACCCACTTGCGAGGGATATCATGTATGGCCGTCGGTCAACCAACGATCCAGTATACATTACCAGAACATTCAACACCCACAATTCTATAGATACGAGAAGATCACTCAGGACCAATTGGACATGATGCAATTTTTTGAACAACTGCATAATAAGACCCAAACTTAAATTTTCAGTCAATGTGTGTGTGAGAACTAATTTATTCTAGCTTAGATTAGAAGCTTAATCTACACGAGTTTTTAAATATCAACATATCACTTGATCGTGTTTCATCATCAGAAGATCGTAAAAAAATTATCCATTTGAGAAACCTACGGAAGGGGAAAAACGCCAGATTTATCATGCATGAAGTTTTATACATATATTTAAGTGCCTAAATGTATTTATTCTAATGAAAGGGCAACGTTTCGTTGATCGACAAACACGACGAATAATTAAAAATATATAAAATTAGGGCTTAGACCGAAGAACAAGCATTGTACAAAATTTTGATCTCTTTTATATAATCATTTAAGTTTTCATAATAATAAATTATGATCGATCTAATAATTTTCATACATGAAACCCCATTTGTGTTTATCACGTTGGTCAATCTGGATAGAAATCCTCATTTAGTCATGATTATTAATGATGTATGTATGTATTACAAATTTACTTATTTAATGTGAATCGAAATGTGATAAATGATGAGTCAATCATAATTGTAAGTAGTTGTTGCCTTTGAGTGACATTGGAGTGTTTGTGACAGTTTGTTGTGATAGTGTAATAATAATTCCGAATGATTACTAATGATAAAAGTATTAATTAAAAGTTTTGGTTTATTATAAAACAACAATTTTACTTCATAATATTAGCGCGTCATCATAACAAATAATTAAGTATTACAATATATTTACAATCTATTGTATTTTTAATGTACCTATTCACTTTTATAGACACTCCATTTGATTTTGATTCAAAGATTAAGATTGTGTAATTTGCAAATGCATCATATTTGTCGAGTATTCTACGGTTTTGACTGAAAAGCAATTTTTTTCATATATTTTGAGAGTATTTTAATTCAATTACACGTTTATTTGAAGTCCAAATGTACATTTCCAATACAAACAACTGAACAATCAAAAATATGAAATGAAAACATAAAAAAGCTCACGGACTGCACACGTAGTAACAGGTACAAGCTGATTTCGCGTACAAACTGATCGGATCTAGATTGCCCATACAATATCAATTACCTTCCCACTGCGTTACGGTGATGGGCACCGCAAATTATGGAAAGTTTGCACTATCTATTTGATAATTGGCAGTGCCTGTGTACATTCATAATGACCCATTGCGGTACTATGGATAAGATAAAAAAATATTTTGGCTCGGAAGTATTTCATCCGTAACTAAAAGTGTAAACAGAGCATATAAATTTTAAACAATCAACTAATTAGTTGTGCTTGGTATAAAGTAAAATATGAATTACGGGACTATTTGTACAAGAAATGAAGTTTTATTAAAATAAATTAAAATTG
This sequence comes from Pieris melete, assembly GCA_963693345.1. Classification (NCBI taxonomy): domain Eukaryota; kingdom Metazoa; phylum Arthropoda; class Insecta; order Lepidoptera; family Pieridae; genus Pieris; species Pieris melete. Next base: position 9,475 of record CAVNZK010000083.1, read on the forward strand.
CTGAGACCATATTTAAGTCGTATGTATGTACTTAGTTAATTTAAAGTTAGTTAAAAGAAATATGGGAATGGATCCACATAAAGGGAGTCATATAACACAAAATTGAGTGAGATAAATCTAAACGAGGTCCGTTACAGGCTGCTGCGCGCCATTTCACATTCATCTCAACACACAACCAATTACTTTCTATTGGTTTTTACATTTTACATGCAACAGTGGTAAATAAAGGTTGTAGAGTAATGTTTCTTTTGACATTTTATTGTGCCTTTACGTTGTGTGTGCATTTATCATTACAAAGCATTGTAATGATGGCCCAGGGAAAGATGCGGGGGCTCGAACGCGATGGGTATATTTCTTATATAGGCGTGCCCTATGCTTCAGCAAAGGAAAATGGAAGGTATAAGGTATAGTTGATTATCATGCGTTCAATATAATGGGCTCCCCGAGAAATTATGCAACGGGACTTCCAGCTTTCACAGTGAACGGAGCATCAAGGTCGTCATAGACGGAGCATGTTCCGACCTTAAACCCGTGAACACAGTGTCCCACAAGGCTGTGTCCTATCCCCAACCCTGTTTGTTCTTCATATAAATGATATGTAATGTTCGCATAGTGTATTACAACGACAGCACTGGGGATACTCTTTACTTTAACATTTTGTACCATATTCTTGCGATAAATAAATTATTATTATTTACGGGATACTCAGACTGGGGTAGACTAAATCTCGTCCAATTTAGCCCCAAGAAGACACATAGTTTGCTTGTTTTCCGCTAATAATTTTGACGCCTTATTAAAAATGAATGGCAAAGTTTTCTTCCTTATTTTTCTTATATAATTTATACATCTCCAATTTCCTTAAATTATTATAATGATTCGAAACAAAATATCATATCTATAGTTATATTTGACAACTATTTAAATTGTTTTAAATTTACCTATTAAGAATTGAGAAAAAATTTAATATAAACTTTTTCGTGATGTGTTGTCATTTTAAATGAAATTAGAAAGCTGGAATACCGCCAACGTGGACGGGAATAAGGGAATCCCGGGATCCTTACTGCACACCGCGCTCAGAGGTTGAAGATTGTCTACAATTGGACGTGCATATACCAAAGGTGGTCGGGAAATCATTGCCCATTCTCGTCTGGGTGAAGGGAAGCAGCGGCGATTACCATCCTGGAAAGTTAGTTCAGGAAGGCATTATAGTCGTTATTGTACGACACAGGTATGTTAAATATGATAAAATACAAACTTTTATTTTTACTTTTTTTATTTTCCTAATAATGAGTCTAAAAATAACTTTAGGTTAGGAGCTGTGGGCTTTATGTGCTCGCAGGAAGATCAAATCCCTGGAAACGCTGGAGTGAAAGATATTGTACTCGCCCTGAGGTGGGTTCGGGATAACATTGTTGCTTTTAAGGGAAATCCTCACAGGGTGGTCGTGGCCGGACAAAGCTTTGGCGCTGCAATGGTGGAGACACTTACCCTTTCCTCAATGGCCAGAGGTCTTTATCATGGAATAATATTACAAAGCGGCACTGTCTTAGCACCGTGGGCGTTTAACTATGACGCAAATGATAAGACAGACTACATGAAAATTACCATGAACGGAACACAGTCACTGTTAAAATCAGCCATACCGGATGTAGTATCCAATTCGGAAGACCTCGACGTCCCATATTATCCATTTGGTATTTGCAAGGATAAGGCGTTTAAAAATGAAGAAACACTGCTCTCAGAAGCGCCATTCAATTCGTTTATAAAAGGGAAATTTACATCCGTTCCAACGATAATCGGATATAACTCGAACGAAGCTTATGTATTTGTGTCAATGTTAAAACAGATAAAAGCTGTAAAGAAAATGACAAGGGATGTGATGTTCCTGCTTCCTATGGAGTTACAATTAACTAACGAACGAGAAATGCACCCGCTGAGTAAACAGCTAATGGACGCGTACTTTAAAAATAATATGAGTATCAGTTCACTGCTGGAATACCACAGGTGATTTGAAACTTAGTTTATGAGGAAATTAAGTCATTTAGCAGGTTTAATTTATGTTTTTTAAATGATGTAGAAACCTCTAAGGACTCACAGCTTCTCGTGATAAAATAAATTGTGGGATGCTGCTTTAGGCCCACTCAAACAAGTACCTCTTTATGTACATGGCAGGAAATTCGATTTCGATTTTCCCTATCATGATGGTGAGAATGTTAATTGTACGTCCTATAAAGGCATTGTTTACTAAAGTACATTCAAAACGGTAGAAGGAACACAGGCTGTAGGACAAAAGTTCGTTTATATAATTGGTAATATAGTTAATATATTTTTTAGCATTGTTTCTTGTGTCCCACAAGAGATTAGTATTGATTAAGACGACTCAGATTTTTAGATAAATATGTATGTATGACTATTTGTTAACACGGTCTACTATTTTAATGATAAAAAATGTGTGCCTTTTAGGGATGTCTACTTCATGTGCCACATACATCGCAGTGCAATATTTCACGCAACCACTGGGCCGGTTTACTATTACCAATTCTCACATTCGGGAAGAGTTGGAGTAGAAATTGAGAGTGGCGTGGAGAAAACTGGCGCCGCTCACTCGGATGAACTGGGCTACCTCTTTCCAAACGATGTGGTCGACTTTGACGGGGACGATGCGACAGTTCATCAGCATCTTACAAAGCTGTGGACTAACTTTGTTAAGAACCTGTAGGTTGCTCAGAAAATGCAGTACCTAATTTTAACGATTATTTAGCCGGAGTTCAGTCGCATGCTTTGCCTCGTGAGGAGTGGACTGTGGAGTTAATTAACATTGCATCTCTAGTAATTTTATTGTTTTGTGCCAATATTGGAATTTGATTCACAGGCATCACCTTTATATAGGTATCGTTCTGTTGGTGCCAATTTTCGAGTAAAATATATATCTGTCGAAAAATTTATACTAATATTATTAGAGCTTCAGTGTTTGTTTGTTTGGTTAAACGCGCTTATCCCAGGAACTACTGGTCAGAGTTGAAAAATATAAAGTAACATGGATAAACAAGCAGGGCTCTAGTTCTTATTTATTGAAATTATGTTTTAGAAACCCGAATAGTGAACATAATGGATATCAGTGGAGCCCTCTAGATCCTTATGAGCCTCGACTACTGGACATTCAGACAGAGCCAAGAATGATAGATTTTCCGCACCATCGACACGCAGAGATGTGGGATGAAATATATGAAAAGTATTTCTTCAGAAGACATTAATTTTTGACATCAAATTAAATATAGCTAGAAAAGGTCTCCGCTTTATTATAAATATTGACAAAATATGTTTGTTTGTAAGAAATACCTAAAAACGGTTTTTGGTTTAAGGAACATCACAATCAAGCGAATTAAAACTTCTTACCTTTTTGATTTTAAAAGTGTCAATTTCTCAAATATATAACACGTTTCACCAATGGCTTACCTATAAAGAGAAAAAAATATTAGTTAAGATAGCTAAAATTAATAATGAAATTCATGAGCCGACAAAACTTTAGTATATAGGTTGTATCAATATATATAGCCACCAAAATATTTAACCAATATGAGAGATTATCTATCCTATATTTCGTTACAAGATAAGCGCTTACAAAGCTACGTCTATCTTATCACGACAAGTGTTTCTGATGATTGTTCGATAGAGGCTGAAAGCTCATGATACAATCACGTTAACAAGTCCGCATAACAATTTTTTACTCCCAATTTACGATCGGTTGGGACTTTACAGTTCAGACAATATGATATGTTATATGTTCAGAAATAGTCTTTTCCTGATTGAAGTTAATATGTTAACACACAAATGAAAAATAGACACATCATATCGTCACTGATTTGCTTATACGCCCTAATGCCCTCGCTAGTCAGTTTAAACATACATAATTTCTTTATAAATGATTAATTCAGTGAAATATACAATTATCAATACGAAGCTACACAAAATGTTTCACCTGACTGTACCCAACGTGATTGAATATGTTACGACGTATATGTAGAGGAGCGCTCTGTTTTATTGTTTTCATTTTGACTATCACAGTTCAAACACATGGTAACTCTTTCGGAGCATATTGAATAATATCGTGTTGAAATGATAATTCTACTTTGTTTGTTAATTCCGGCCTACGCTTTATCTGTGGAAAATAATGTTAACGGGAGGCAGAAAGTAGATCCTATTACAACTGAGAGTGGACCTGTTCGTGGTGTGGCACTCGGTCAAACGGATATCCTACAATACTTTGACATCCCTTATGGACAATTCGACACCAAAGATCCATTTCAGGTATTTCATTGAAAATCTTTTCACGAGTGGGAATTTTATTACTTTTAAACTTAAATTTATTTTGGCCAACACAGGACCATTACGTTAGTATCATATATTCAGCTTCATTTTATATATTCTTCTATCTCTCTCTCATACACAATCGATGGCATTAAAGAGTTATAACTGCATTAAAACTATACGACTATAATGATTACTTTATGAAATGACAAGTCCAGCTTATTTTCACTTCAAATTGTAAAAGGATTTCTTAAGATTTTCTTGTGGCATGATTGGTAACAATATTCCTTTAAATTTCTCTTTATTAGGAGCCTGTCAAGCCAGAACCTTGGGAATCGATTCTGTCTAAGAACAAACATTCTTCTAAATGTCCTCAAATACAACAAAACGACGAGTATGTAGGCAACAATGATTGTCTAACACTCAGTGTATTTGCTAAAACCGGAGTAAAAAATGCAGACGTACTTTTTCACATACACGACGGCGATTTTGGGTCAGGAAGTGGAGATCCAGAAGTGTACAACCCCCAACAACTGGTCTCCGAAGGAATTATTGTCGTGCTACCCAACTACAGACTAGGAGCTTTGGGTTTTATGTGCTGGCAAAACGAAACAGTTCCAGGCAACGCTGGAATCAAAGATCTAGCATTCGCGTTGCAATGGGTCAAAAACAACATTAAGGGTTTTGGTGGAAACGCTTCGAATATTGTTGTAAGCGGTGTTGACACTGCTGGCATATTAGTTGATTTTCTGGTACTAGTAAATCAAACCTCAAAATACATTTCCAAGGGTATAACTGAAAGTGGTTTCGCTTTATCTCAAAAGGCTCTCGATAGAGATCCATTAAGAACAGCAGACGGAAAAGTTAACGCAAATGGCGGCGTACAGTCTATTATAACATCTGGGCGAGGAATCCATTTCAAACCTTGCATAGACAATAGTTTTATAACAAAATCCTTTTGGGGTTTGCTGCAGACACAAAAGATTGACATACCGCTAATGATAGGCTCTACCAACCAAGCTGGGATGGATTATGTGACTGACTTAAACGATGATGACATACAAGAGTTTCGAAATAATCTATCACTTATCTTACCAACCGACCTTAGGTTTGAGGGAAATCAAGAAAGAGAAGTTATTGAAAAAGTTAAAAGACAATACTTCGGTGATAGTGATATATCAATTAATTTATTGGAAAGACTATCTCTTTGCTTCACAGATTCGACTTATTTAAATCCAGGTATTCGCGAAGCGAGGCTATTAACTAAAGCAGGTGGAACGGTTTATTTTTACGAATTCTCCTACACGGGAGACAGGCAGAACCCTATTCCGGGAGCACCAAAGGGAGATTCTCTGCGTTATATCTTTACTCAAAGTACCACGCAACAAGAACACAAAGTAGAGACACAAAAAGGGAATGTCAATGAAAACGAATCAGCAGCAAATACAATTCGAACGCTTTGGACGAACTTCATTAGAAATGGGTAAAGTTTAGTCAATTGCTTTTGTATATTGAAACCATTGGTGTATTTTAAAAACTCACATATTTTTTTTTTGCAGAATTCCCTCAGCTTCAAACGTTGATTGGAAAGCCTTTGATGCAACCGAAGGGAATGAAAAATCTTTAATGATAGGGGCAGAAATCACATTAACCAACAGACTTCACGCCGAGAGGATGAAACTTTGGGATGAAATATACGAACGACACTTTATTGAAACCAATCTTGGCTCCACATTAAAATCTTCGATACTCGTTATCCTGATTAGTTTTGTCACATCAAACATCGCGTTAACAACTTTATAAATTTAATTCAATTAAATATTTAATCAAATAAATAATTATTAATGAGCATTAGTGGTTTTACTTAGCCTAGTGTGTGTACAAACCATGATTTTGTTATTGTATTGTACAATGTTTTGACAACTCACTTCATATATACTTCCACCTCGTAGGTCATTTTGTATGGTGCATTCAGTACACTAAAAATGTTACTGGGAGAAATTATTTTAGTAATACTAATACAACATCTTGTCATCGGGTATGTAGAGTTATTGGCGCGTCACTGGGATGTCAAAACAACCCAGGGAATCGTGCGAGGGTATTACAAATCAAACCCACCGCATTTCGCATTCCTTGGAGTGCCTTACGCCCGCCCGCCCACTGGCTACGATAGATTTAAGGTCAGCAAACACATTTGTTAGCGCCAAATCCATAAAGTAATCGAATTTGTGTGATGCGTCATGACAAATCGCAACGACTTAATTTTCTTTGTGGTATTACAAATAAATATACTATACTACATTAAATTTCGGAAGTGTGATTTCAATTTAGAACAGTCAAGGTAAAATTTGGATACGTTTATAAATAATTGAAAATAATAATTTAGTTACAATATGATTTAAACATGGTTATAATCTTCATTTTTATTTTATTAATTATTATTATTAAATTTATGTTAAATTAGAAAAGTTACTTAATGCATTAACAAATTAGAAGTGTTAATGTTCCACTCAGCATGATGTTCACTCAGTTCCATATTAGATCTTTGGTAAACAATTTATGACGCTTCAATTAAACTATACGCATCAATATTTAATAATAATGCAAAGGCTTGTCATGAGACAGCCATGAGGCTGTAATGGATATTATGCGTTAACAAAAATTAATATAAAAAAAATAAATAGCATAATAACTTGAATAGCCTCTTGAAATGTTTATTCTATACCAAATCTAGTGCGGCAGTTAGTGTAAAGGCCGAGAACATAACTATCAATGATTTCGTGGTTCCAATCTAATCAATTTCGCAAACTATTGCTTTCATAAAATGTTCTGTTAAAACATCAATTCAAATTAAAGTATATTTATACTAGTGTGAGTACCAAAACATGGTGTTTCTTACAAACACTACTGTAAGTTTTTTTTTCTATAATAAATATCAAACTGTATAGTTTAAGACTAAATTATTGATATTTCATTATCAATAATTTAAGAAGCAAAAAATGTATGAAGAAAAATTTATTACATTTATTTACAGGCACCTAAGCCTCCAGTACAATGGGATGGTATATTTGAAGCTATATACAGATTAAAATGCCCACAAGATAATGAAAATGGAAGTGAAGACTGTTTAGTATTAAATTTTTTTATACCAGACAATCTAACTAATATGCCAGTACTAGTACATTTTCACGATGGATTCTTTCAAAGTGGGTAATGTATCAAAATTAAATATCTATACATTTTAGAGTTATTTAGGAATTGGAACTTTAAACTTTAATTAGGAACTTTGTAAGATTTCTAGATTCTTGCAAACTTTTAAACAAAAGAATTGGAATACACTGTTTTCTACATATGCAATTATAAAACTTTTCTTTATTTTCAGCTGGGGCTATCATCATCCACCACCATATTTTATTAAACAAGGGATTATTGTTGTCACAGTTAATTACCGAATAGGTGCTCCAGGTTTTCTCTGTCTACAATCACCAGGAATTCCTGGAAATGCAGGTTTAAAGGACCAAGTAGCTGCACTATACTGGATACACAGAAATATAATGAAATTTAATGGAAATCCTCAATACATCACTGTTTACGGAACTGGGAGTGGCTCAGTCTCTATTGAGATTCTTTTACTTTCTGGGATAGCTGATGGTTTATTCCAGAAAGCTATTTTAGAATCAGGGTCAGTTTTATCACCTTCCTCTATAACATATAGTCCTGTAGAAATTGCAATGAATGCAGCAAAAGAACTGGGTTATCAGGGAGATAAAAACACCAAAAGCATGGAAACATTTTTTCAAGCCATATCTGTAATGAATTTTCTTAACATAACTTCAATATTTGTGCCTTGTATTGAGAAAATTACATTATATTCTCTTTTTAATGATGATCCTATGGACTTAATAAAATTTAAAAAATCAGTACAAATACCAATGTTAATTGTTTATAGTGACCCAAAAGAAATAGATTTGATGGATAACAACAAAATATTTCAAACCATACCAGAAAATTTTGGACACCTGTTACCAAATAATTTAGCTATAGATACATCTGTACAAGAAAAGGTTGCAAAACTGACAAAAGGTTTTTATTTTGGTAACATTCTCACGGAGGAAGATATAATTCAATGCTATAGAGATTATGTAAATGACATTTTTATGGAATACCCTGTTGTGAAGTCAAGTGCATTTTATGCATACAATAACAGCAATCCAGTGTTTTTGATGAAATTCTCACAAAGAGAAAACGAGCATGCTTTTAAAGGCAATTATGGAAAAGTTTTAAAATTAGTTTTTTCAGACAAAGTTGACAATTCACATGATATTGGAGATATTTTAAAGAATATGTGGAGTAATTTTATTAAATTAGGGTAAGTGTCAAATCTAAAGTGAATCACACAGACAACATATACCATAATATATTCGAAAGAAAGATGTTTAACGGATAACATTGTAAAAAAAACACTTCACCTAATTGCCTATTTCTATTTTAGTGATCCTACACCAATAACCACATCTCTTATACCAGATGTGTGGATGCCGGTTGAGCCAAATATTATAATTGAAGAAAAAGTAAAATACCATAAAATAAACTACTATGAATGTGGTGAAAAGAATAAAAATAAAGAAATAACAACACAACAGTTCACCTTTTGGGAACACATTTATATGAAATTCTATAAAAATCATAAATATTTTAAATAGCTATATAATTATAGTATATATAATATAGGCAAAGCTTTCTGACTAAATAAATTTAGTACAAAAAATCTAAAAATCTCATTAAAACACTCACTAAACAGTGATACTATTTCTATATAGATAGTTTGGACCTAGTACCACAAACGTAAAACAGAACACGTAGGATGTTCATTTATAAATACAGAAATAAACAAAAATGTAGAATTTCATGATGGTGAATATTAGCGAACATGAAAACATCTGAACATGATGAAAATAAAAAAGGAAATATGATGAAATCAATATTAAATAATTTACGCTTAAAATGTAGTATCATAAAGTTATTATTCCAATCAATACTAATCCATAAAAATTAAAATGGTCCACGAGAACTTAGTACGTCGTCAAAATAAAATATACCGTTACCTGGTCGATCGCGGCCCGAAAACGGGGAAAAACTGATCTGACTTCGGATATTTAATTGTACGACTGTTTCATATCCGCTTAACGTTTTTAATTATCACTTTTCACTTACTTTTTATTGAATTTACTATTAATATCAACAAGTAAAATCCCAAGACAAAACATGAAACATTTTATGGACTGGGTCTGTCAGATTCTAACAGTATAGTGTATACTCAGAACTGACAATTGACGGAGTTGATTAATAAAAGGACAATTATAAAAAAGACACAATACAGAGTGCTCTTTAATTTATTTATTCTGTAATAAGTTAGAGTTCTAGATTTTATAAAAGAGAAACTCAAAACGTAACTCTAAAAATATTTAAAAAAAATTTAATGTGCATTAACACGTACGGTGGAGGAAAACATCGTGTGGAAACCGGCCTGTCTTAAGATCAAAAAATCTGTAACGTCTTTCATGTGTCATCTCATCGCTCAAAACCTACTTATTTTGTATATTATATTATATATAAAGATTTATAGACATATGAGACAATCACCACATACATTATAACCACAAAGTAGCAATTAACATTATTTATTTCGATAAAACCCTCCTTGTCTCCATGACATTTGCTATAGAATTTTAAAAGGCGCGCCGCTTTTTGTTGTGTTTTTGTTCAATTACCGATACTTTTCTTTCCTGCATAGCATTCCATTCATAGTATTCCTATAAAAGTACTTCGAACTAAATAAAAACTTAAAAAAATATTTTTGTATTTTACTGATCCCTATTGACCATTCGTTGTGGTCTGTTTTATTCAAAAGGTAACAGATACAAGTTTTAAGATTCAAGATTTAAGTTTTATTTACTTCTACACTATGATATTAATAATTATGGGATAATTTGTTATGATGACTGTTAAAGGAAAAGAAGTTAAGTAAATTTTTTATAATCGTTCGCTTTTGTTTTATTAGCTAGATAAAATAAATGGTACTACTCCTTTTACATTTTATATTATTAAAAAAAATAAAAGATACATAAAATAAATTTTATTAAATCATTCGTAACAATAAAACTATACTTAGTATATTTTTAATTCTACAAAGTCATTATATCACAAAGTGCTTAAACAATTTATTAACTTCGGTATCTATTTAAATCTAAAACAAGATTATAAGACATATAGGTAATTATGTAAATACTGCTAAATAACAAAGAATTAATGTGTGGCAACATCCTCAGTCTACTAGTGTTACAATTTTGTATCAAAGCATTACCTTAAACCAATATCTAATATAAATGTTTTATATTGAATTAGTAAAATCAGGTGTTTGTGTTAATTTTTGTTAACAATGACAGAGGCAAAAATCTTCGATTGAAGATGTATATTTTTATTGTAAAAATGATCAATAATGTTTTTTATCACTTTCAATGAGAAATGTCGAAATCTTGCTATTGTCTATGTTTTAGCGGTTGTATCTTACGATAATACAAAATATCTATAGGTAAGCCTTCAACTTTAATGTTTGGTTCATGGAATGTTGGAAACTAATTTCTATTGGCAAGATCTTATACATAAATATTCCTATTACTAATTATTACAATATTTTAATCGTAATATGGCTCTGAACTTTTTTATTGCAATTGTTTTGTTTATTATTTTTAAAGTCTCACCTCAAGGCATTTCACAAACAATCTAAACATATTGAATGAATATTTTACCTAAATGAAAACATTATTTATTTACATGCAACACTCGCTATTGTCTATGGCGGTAGTTTTGCGCCAACCAAAGAGGAAATAGCCGACCGCCAAACCGAGCGCCAACGCAAGACACAGCCAAACATTATACGTCATGAACACCAACATGAGGACATATGACACCCAGGCTTGTATAAAATACAGCAGCGTCTGGTAAACGTGGCCACTTGAAAACATCGTATATCTGAAAAAGGATACACAAACATATAAGTATTTCCTAAACCAACTCATATTCACCAGATAGCATGGTTTTGAACCATCGAGTATGCCGTAAATTGTCGGATATTTTTAGACTATAAGATAAATAAATAACAGTATATACATGACATAATTAGGATATATATGGGCGCAATAATTTAACACTGCTTGGTGATGACAAACGATAATAATGAATACTAACATAGGGCTTCGTTTGGTGTGACAGGATCTCGTTCCATTTTCGTTCTTGGCGATGTTAACTTGTGAGTCAGCGGTTGCCGCCATGGCAGCGGACTCAAACAGTGTTTCCCTGTAATACTTGAAGCCTTCATATAGCACGCCCGCCAAGAAAATGGCAACGGCTGAGCCGAATAGCTCTAGCGCGTTGGATGTCTCCCATCCTTTGAAAAGAATTTCCTGGACGACTCCAGCATGGAACTGAAAAAAAGAAGTGATGTGTTAAAAAGTGTCCTGTGCTGACTTTTATTTACGATATATTGGATACGAATTCAACATGCAAAGCGTCGCCGTCCGTATCTACTATCATTTAATTTTTTTATTTGTATACTGTACTTTTAATCTATATACATATCTATATATGTATATAAAAATGAATCCCTATTTCCTTTGGTCACGGCATTACGCGTGAACGGCTGGACCGATTTCGCGAATTATTTTTTTGTTGTGTTTGTTATTGTCAGGAGAAGGTTCTTAAGAAAAAATTAAGAAAATTGCACGGAAAATTAGAAAATTTAAGAATACTTAACCACCATACAATTCAAACTTTTTTGATATAACCTTATGGTGTTTACGGTTTGACATAACATTTACAGAATGTGTGCTGCAAGCATCGTCAAAAAGGATGTAAAAAAATGAATATCGTTTAATACAAATGCTTCGATCGGAGTTATTTTGATAAAATACTTATAAAATAATAATCAATAAATTTGTTTAAAAAAGATAAAACATGTAACAGACTATACTTATTACTAGATCAGCAGAGATCAGAAGAAACTGTATGAGCTATTATGTAGGTATATATATATAATTCTGCTGAACGTGTGTAGGTCACTGAACTCCTCTTAAACGGCTGGACCGATTTGAATGATGTTTTTTTTTTGCGTTTGGGTGACGCCCCGGACGTTTTAGATTCACAAATCAGCCCAGCATATGGCGCTGCAGTCGGTACTTTCACACTTTGTTTAATATCCTAATCGCTTGAAATATCATGCAGGACAACGTCTGTCCGCTAGTCTATTATATATATCTATAAGTAGTTTGATTTTAACTCACGGGCAGAGTTTAAAGGTCTTATTTCATACGATAAATGTGTCAATAGCGCAGTAAGACACTAGAGCATCCATACCCTTAGTACGTGAAGAATGCGAATGTTTGGTGAACGCCCGACTGTGTGTAAAGAACTATTTGGACTTTATCATTCATACAAACATAATTCGATATTAATTCTTAACATACCGGTCGCTATGCTCGATATATGTGTTTTCGTAAATTATTAATTGTCGACATATCGAAATATTTGTGTAGCCCATAACTTTTTCTAGTAAATAAAACATACTATTTATTTATCAAAGCTTGTTCTATCGGCGTGGTGGTCGTCACGAACATTCCTCGATACTTACAGTTCCTCTGCAGACCGCAATGGTGGTTTGACACGATTGCACCGACCGATAACGCTCGTAATGATAAGAGAACAACGATTCTATTTTATATTCCGGTCAAGTATCAAATCTGTTACACGACCTAACCTATCTCAACTGCTCGTAATATCTTTGTTAAATATTTCTATGAAGTCTGGCGAACTGCATTTCGAGTTTTAAATGACGAGGTCAAAGTGTGTTTCAAACATAAACACTTACCACCATCATATGACCATGGCCACCGCATCCTCCTTCGTGAGTCGGGTCCATTTCTGAAAAAAAATAGTCTAGAAAATCATGTAGAAAATTCACTTCGTCACACGCTTTAATAAAAGATTTTAAACATTTAAATAACTGCTCGGATATAGAAATATTTTAGATATGTATGATGTTATAAAACCGGTGGTTTCCCTGATGTGCGCAAATGCCTAGACCACGATAAATATTAAGGTGACATTGTTACACAAACACAGTGAGTCACAGAGTATTCAGGTAGGTGCAACTAGTATTGTTCACGTAGGCTATTGTTGGTTAATTGGCGGTACATAGGTTTGTTTACCACTTCGCAGTTGCCAAATTCAAACACTAGAACGAATATCTAGCAAAATTACTATTTCGTCTTTAAATTTGAATATAATCCAATTTTACTCAAAAAAGGAAACCCAATAGGACTTAGGACTGCGATGTAGATGCTTTATTTCCTGTGTGGTTTGTTTTCCGGTATTACAGATATAAGTTAATATCCTATGCAATATAATAATAACAATAACAAAAACACGAATTATACATATTATATCATTTCAATTACTTACAATGACATAGCTGGTAGCTACTTAAAGTGGGACAACAAATATAATTATGTGGTGGGTGTCTTTCTACATTTAGGAAATGTTAATTGTATGATATAGTGAGTTTGTTAGTAAGACCCAAGGCAATATCACCCATATTTCGAAGATATAAAGCCTCGGTAACATAGGATTGTGCAAGGTGCGCTTTCACCTCGCAGGGACACGTTGCGCAATGCATCTTGGTGCAACCAAGAGGCAAGATTCCATCGCTAGCTTCTACTTTTGTCATTATTCTCGAGAGCATGTTATTGAGTATAAGAAATATTTTCTATTATTCTTGTTTATTTTCCTATTTTCTTTTGACTATAATAATTGGCCGTTAATAAAGTTATTTACTACTTGTATGATGTAACTAATGTCACATCATAAAGTACAGTAGATATATTTAGCTAATAGGTACACAATTTCAGTGCGATTGTTTTTCTATCGATAGTATTTTGTTAACACTGTAGAGCATGATTGTATACCTGTATTTTGTTCCATCTAAAGCAAAAACGATGTCTTATCATGTACAATATCTATCGTATCTAACTACAATAATTAGGTAGGTTTATCGACGTGTTAATTAGGAGATTTATTAATTCTAATTAAATATGTGTGAATGCAGACATTGTTAATGACGTTATTTTTATTGAAATATGAATGAATTAGGAACCAAGGGCGTCGCTATCTGGTAGTAAAACCTTGTTTTTATTATTAATTTGTCAAAATATTCTTTAATTGCGAAATATATCGTATACGAACGTGTTTTGTACGTTACGGCTCAATAACAAGTTAACTAAATAGTCCTTATCAAGCAATAAAAAAATATTAAATTTGTCGTACCTACTTCGTCGTACTTGTGTTATACGTTGTGTAATAACTTCGTCAGCAAACACGTAGAGTGACATGAGATTGCCGAGCCATACTCGATATTTTGTAAGATTACAAAATAAAGTGGTGCGTTTACACTTATTTGTCTATCGTATGGCAGTTTATTTTCTATTTGAAGTGTAAGGATGAAGTTATTTGAGGTCAAATTAATACTTACAATTGCAGTTTTTGTGAAGAAACACGTGTAGGAATTTATTTTTCTATGTTGTATCTTCGCGTAGTAATTTGTGTATTATATAGCGCGAGATTTTTAATTTGGCGACAGGTGACTCATATTATATCCCAATATATATTCAAACTGTATGGCGTAATGGCTATTGTATAATATATAGGAAATAGAAGGTTATTACGCGTTTAACTTGATAAACACTTATAATGCACCCGTCTAAATAACTTTTCAACTAAATTTTTGAAAATGTACCGAAGTATATCTTGATTTAATATACTTATCACCAGAATCATGTCAAATTAAAACTTTGCTAATTAATAGGCCATCTTTTCCTTCAGTTGTTTAAAGGTTGTTTATTACAAAAATATATTTTTGATCAGAATGATTGTGAGAAGGTTAAATGTATTATTACCACAAACAGTAGTAGACTAGCATCTAATAAGTTTAGTGAATGATGATAAAAAAGGGAATTTAATTAATTCCCTATATGTTGTATATATAATATTATATTATATTCTCTGGCTATTTTGGAGCAATAAACAATAACCCATAGGCTTCTCTGAGGCGATGAAGGTTATCGAGATCGTAATAAACACATTTCTAACTACACAATGAATACACAGGTGGTTTGTCGACGTGATAAATTATGTGTATTATTTCTAGACCTGTTAAATAAGTAATAATACAAAATAAATGAGCACCTAATTTAGGTTACACTTTTAAGAATTTGAAATAAAAAAAAATATTTGTTTCGTAAGTTGGTTCTACTTAGTTCTCCTTACAACGGATCATATTTTTTTATATAGACTACTGACTGACTATGTTTGTCTTAAGAATTGAATGCCACCTAAAGACCCACGACATAATCGGAGTTAGCATAGATTTTTTATAGCAAAGTACACCTACAGTCTACACTATACAAACAAAAGGAAAAACTTTAAAATTTAAGGAAAATACAACACAATAGTTGTGCAAAACAATTTTAATTATGTTAGATTATTCACAAACAACAAGTGCAGAAGATTGTGGTAATTGTAGCGACTGGTTCACCTTGAAGGTACCGCTCCTCAGGCATACTTCGGATTCTAAAAATATTGTCTTATTTAGTTAGACTAAAACTTTATTATGAACGTACAGGTGAAAGACCTCGGAGGAACGGACGATTTTTCTAGCTTCGTCTTTTTCCAGCTTTGAAATAATTCGAATATATTTAGCATTAATGGAACTGTTACGCGTTAATCTTCGTTTAAGTATGACAGCAATAGTAGAGTAAGAACATATTTTCAATCATACGACCTTATCCACTTATTAAAGGAAAAGTTATGTTTGATATGGAAAGTAAACGTGTATGGTAATGAGATGCGCGTAGATCCGGTGACGCGAGCCCATGACGTGTCCTTGCTAGTGTCAAGGATGCTACGTGTCATACATAACATTATCTTGTTACAGGTGCTACGTAAATGGAGACGAAAACGTGAGTAATTAACACATTTAAACATAATATCTAATATATCTATATTTGAACGGGTTGTCTTTAAATAGCATCCATTTTCAGTTTTCTTTATCATAGAAGTTGTATTTTACGCAAAAACTACATTGTGTTTTTCGAATCAAACTTGTTCTATAGTTGGGTAAACTTGATAAGGGCCATAACATAAAATATGTGCGTTAAATAAGTTGTGTTATTGCAATGGTTTCATGCTATTATTTTATTGAGACTGCCCCTCTATCAGTCTGCAAAGTCTCGACTAACAAGACAATAGGCCGCATCCTGTCCACGCCGTTTGGGTGACAACAGGAAAACGTAACTTATGTACATACAAATGATACTAATATTTAACATGGGATAATATTTGTGGCAAACACTGAAACCTCACTTCAAGGAATGTCATGTTTATAGGCAAAAGCGTAAGAAAAAGTCAAGCAATTTAGTCAATTTACAAAATGTTTGCCAAACACATCCGTGAGTTTGTTGTAAATTTCAAAGTACGTCGGGGTGCGGCGCTTTGCGGATGTTGAACTCCGCTATCCTGCTCCGTTGTAAACTATATTTCTTTATGAAATTGCTTTACCTACTTCGATAACGTGGAAATCAATCTAATCGTAGTTGTGTTTGCTCGTTATAAACATGAAATTTCCTCAATCAAATCAATCAATATAAATGACTATTGTCACTCGAAACTGGAAGAGAAAAACAAAGTACCCTGGTAGTGATGTTACTCACGCGAGCGTCGCTAAAGCGGAGAGAATTTTAGCGATACACACTTTCTTATCGAAACCTCGCTAATTTGACCCGCTACACTTGTTGGCCATATAACGGACACAACATTTGAGACGTTTTTCGCATGAATTAGAACTCTACCTATATTTATAATAATACAAAAAATAATTATATACCAATATGGGGTTTTTCTACACTAGCTAATAGTTTAAAATATAATTTACTAATGTTTTTAGTAGAGTGAAATCATTAATTTACAATTGACCGATATTTAATCTCAATTTCGGAACAAATTAATAAATCTGTATTATTTTTATATACTTTACCAAAAACGTCAAGTTAAAAACATCTATGTTTTAGATTTTTTATTATTAGAAATTCCAGTAATGTTCCTAATAATGTGCCGTGTTCTTGACAATAATATCAATTGCCAAAGCATTTTTAACAAATTACAAGCTCTATCAACTTTTTATCAGTTATTGTGGTTGAAAGTAGTTGTCCTACAGTGCGCTACGCAATAGGTACACAGTGAAGGTTACATTTCGACATGCCAACTTTATCAATTTTCAACATAAATTCAATGAAATAATTATACGTTTATATCTCGAATCTATATCGAAGTAGTAAACGAATCCGATTAGATATTCACTTAAGGTACTATAAATATAAACCGATACAAGCATCAATTTAAGGAGCTATTTCCATATAATATTTTCTTCATAAGAATTAGCTGAGACCAATAGCTTACATTTAGCAGTTTCTTATATTTTTTATTTTATTCAAAATGTTGATTGATAAGTTCAGATAAGACAGTTCCTTACTGTCCTCGAGCTATCAGCTTCTGAATTCAATGATCGATGACAATAGATTGCGATAACATTATTACTATTTATTGTAAGATGCGTGGCAAGTATCAGTTTTTATCAAGATTTACGATGTGCTATCAACAACCAATTCACGTGGAAATCATTCGCATAAAATGCATTAGTAAATGGGCTTATCAATTTTTTATTTTCAGTCGATACCAATTATTAATAAATAGCCTTTTCAGATACTTTTACACTTAAGCACATTTATATTTCAATCCTCTCGTTCTTTTTAGGTATCTGTGTGCCCTTTTTTGGCAAAGGCGGGATTTGGATTCCTCCAAATCTGACATCCCTGTCTGCGCTTTGCCACTCTGCCACGTGCCACTCCCTTAATTGGATTTATCTACCTTCTAAAGTGTCTTCCTCTTTTGCGTCTATTGGTTTAGTACTTTCTAGCTCTTCTATGCTCTTTCCATGTGCCTACAAATTACGCCCGCAAATTACCACTTAAATTTATTATTTATGTTGTAACATCAGCTACCTTAGTTGTTATTCTTAATGATGAATTCTTTAATTTATCCATTCTTCTCTTCCCTATCATACATCGTTCCATAGATCTTTGATACACCTGTAGCTTTGTATACTGCGCTTTAGTGAGCGTTTAAGTGAGATCCATAATATGTTAGTACAGGTAGTACACAAGTATTGATTTCTAGCAATTACTAAGTTTTAAATATATTTTTGTTTAACTAAATTTACCCTTAAAACTGACAAAAAAATATTGGTTTGTGTCTTATACAAAACATTTCCGTTCTTCCTAAACTTCAGTTTAAGTTTCCACCATTTAAACCATCTTCGACATTGCGTGCGCGCAAATGATAACTACGACCTAAAAAAGTAATTATGTACTGCGCCAAGGTTACATGTATGTACGTCA
Source organism: Pieris melete (assembly GCA_963693345.1). NCBI lineage: Eukaryota > Metazoa > Arthropoda > Insecta > Lepidoptera > Pieridae > Pieris > Pieris melete. The sequence continues at coordinate 28,344 of CAVNZK010000083.1, forward strand.
CAACATCACGTCTAAAATCTTATTTTGATTTAAATTAAATTAAATCAAAGAGTACAATGAGGTAATAATACAGAGACATTTAAAAAATTAAATTGGCATGTATACATAATATGTATCAAAATAACTATTAATGTTTTATATACCTATAAGGATACCTTTATTTACTAATAACTAATGTGTACATTGTTTATCCCGCAGAACAACGTTAAACTCATATAAGTTTTTGTTATAAAACCGGAACTGCAATGCAAACCAATACTTTGGGTTTTGTGTTCTGAAGGCTGAGTGTATGTATTTGATTCAGATTTAAAACATATGGTGGGGGAAACCCCTTTTTTACCGAATTTGTAGATTATCGTTAAAAATAGTTTTATTCACAATAGGTATCGTACTGACGAGCTCATACTTAATTTGTGTAAATATAACACATAGTTTTCGTATAAGGTTTGACTACTAGAATAATACACAAACAAAAACTCACCATGATCATGATGACTGTGATCCATTTTTGTAGATAATATTTATACTGATTAGGTTCAACGTTACACTCGCGAGAAGCGATGATATTTTGTAAACGCGCGGTAAACGTTCTTACACGACAAGCTATTGCGCGGGAATGGTAAATATGTCAGCGCTCACTCAGCGGTTGAGTCTAGATAGAGAGAGACAATTATTTCAAGTTATACTTATTAACTTACTAGGTATTTCTGTATTGTATTTGATATATATCTTTTAATTGCTACAATTGTGTATTGCGATTTTTAGAGTATTAAACGATATATTATTAATATTAATATTACCTAAACAGTAGGAATATTTTTACATTTTATTCTACTGTTGGTGAATTGTGTATCATATCAATATGAAAGAAAACTTTATAAATTAAGCCGAATAATTTTTCTAATACCACTGAATAACATTGTATATCTTATAGTTCATATTTATGCCAGAAATGTATCTGTAATAGTTTTGTGTAATATTTATTATGTATTTATGTGGTCGTAAAAATGTTGATGTGATAAGGCGACCTTAAATAAATAAAAATAATAAATTAGTGTTGTTACTCATTATTTTCAAGAGAATACAACAGCTGGAAATCTAAACGCGCAAAGTTAGGGCTATGTGGCGGATACATATACACTATTCAGCACCTTGAAACGTCTCAATAAGGAATCGCAAATAAGTACATAAATGGTGCATTAGTTTCTTCCAGTGAGCTAATGCAGTATCAATCTTTTTCGTGTTGCTGCTTGAATTGGATCAAAATTGTTTTGTTTTCACAGTTCTTCAGCTGCGTCAATATTATGCGTGACATGTTGACAAGAGCTAGTTACACCTGCTTTGCTTACTGACTCAGGATCAGCTCCATAAACGTTAAACTATTGTTCCTTTTGAATAGCTTCATTCACTCATTTTGACAAAATGGAAAATAATCAGGAACGACATTTCACTAATCCATTGTTTTCTAATCTGTTTATTGTCATAAACCAAATACCTACACAATCTAATATTTTAAGCAACCTAGAAAATTTTATCTAAATTGGCTGTTATGTGGCAACAATGTAATAAATATTTTACGAGTTTCGATTCGTAACATGAGCAAGCATGCGGAGGAAGGTGCCGCTATTTCTCCTACCTAAAGGAATGATCCTCGACCAGTCTAACCACTGATTCGCTCGAATGCCCTAGTGGCTAAGGTCGTATAACTTTGTTAGCACTTTTCTAGCTTTTATCAATAGCTACCTTATATATAAAGTTTATCTTACAATCGAAATAATATTGTGGCTACGCCATATTTACCTACAATATTTTATTTTGATGATTTGAAATATATAACGAAAAGCCCTTTTAACGGGCAAGTCGAACACGAAAATAAACCTTATACTACATTTAAATAATTTAATGTTATAAAATAGCGTGTTATTCAATCCACATTATTATTCGGCTACATTAACATGCACACTGCGTTGTGTTAAGTCATAGTAACTACCAGTGATTTTATAATCGCTGGCGTCTCGAAAATGTGATGTAATCGCGGTAATACCGAACTATTTTGAGCATAATTTATGTTCCAAGTCTCTTTTTGTGGTTTCAATAGGATATTTTAAAACTCTTAATTTGCCAAACTAAGTACCGAAATCAAAAGAAATAAACACAAGGACCCGGCCATTTTTGTAAAATGCCATAATATAATTTAGGCTTGCTTCATCCAGAAGTTAATTGAATAATCTTTGGCTAGTACTAATTGTTAATTTCGTTATATTTTTATACTACTCACCTGTGCTCGTTGTGATATTTTCAACACTGATAAAGATTTAGGATTCGGAGCGCTTTTATTTGTATACTATCAATTAGCTTCTTAATTATGCGTGAAAATGATGATTATCTGCTAAGCTTATTTCTAAGATTATTCTTACTTAATAAGTTGTGATACCACGTGCTTTTAAGATTTTTTGGCCATGTAAAAATTATAACAACGCATTCGTTTACTGTTTCGCGACTAGACTGAAATCAAAAGTATTTGAAGATATGTAAATGTATTTCGAATGTAATCTGGACAATAAAACTTTCCTACGCGGTTTCTTATTACAGAATTAGGACTGCCTTAGTTAATTAACACAAAATAACATTTTGTTTCGTATAAGTCGTCACAAATCTGAGTGTATATTTGTTGTAACCATTACGATTTCATGATTTAATATACTTTAAGGCTACTAATATAATATTAAGGATAATATTGTATCTAATGCAATAATAACCATATGGACTTATGACTATCTGCTTTAATAAATAATTTTTTTCTATTATTCTATCAGGGAACGTAGTACGTAATTATAGTTTACAATAGGTAAGGATTGTGATATTGAACTTCATCTGACTTTCAATACATCGATGAAGATACACATAAGGATTTGCTTATTTTTTTTTACAGGCGCTATAAACAAAAAATACACTATGTATTATAAATATTAATTTTAGAGATTTGGCATTAAATTGAATTTTAATGTTAAATATTTTAGAAATATAATTATACCCCCTAATTCACTATCTGCCCCCAAACCCTCGTCGCAAAGTTGAAGGGACTGAAATAAAAACAAAAGTCCAAGAGATGAGACTTTAGGTCGTTGCCTACTCTATATTCATTCTGCCTTTTTGAGGGTAAACAGAGTAAACCATATACTTATTAAAGCCTTTAGCCTCAAAAATAAATCAAAAATTTATTTAAAACTTTTTAAACGCTGTTCGTTTAAAAAGTTAATCGTAAGACGTGAACATGTTTGAATGACCATGCATATTTCTCATATTTATTGATTAGATTAAAATAGAGATAAAAATTAACTTCTGTATTCACGTGTTCCAACGTTGCCGTTCTATATCTTAAGACTTAAACCGATTCCTGCCAAAATCAAATATTGCAAACAATACATTCATCAATTTATTCTATGCTATTTATGCTATAATATATTCTACGTAATGAACTCTTTAGAAAAGAATATGTTACGATTTCAGAAAAACAAAAATATCTAGTCTCAGATAGAATCTCGTCAGTACTCGAACAGTAGCAGTTGGATTTGTGTTACTTAGTATGCAAATCATTAGCATGGTAAGCAGTGCCATTTGAACTTTTTTCTGTTATGTTTTGTGCATGTGTAGTAGTAAAATATATTTTTCATTATGTAATAAATTATTTGTCTTGAGGCAATTTGATATTTATTGGAGATAGACAAACAAAGTAGGAATTTCGATAAACTTATGTCTAAGGGATTGACGTAACGACGTAACTAACGACTGAACAAAAGTCAATTATGATATTTAAGTATCTCTTTGAGAGTTAAATATTATTTATTAATATATTTAGAGGCAGGTCTAGATAGAGGTCGCGTAGTAACAACAATGAACGCACTATCAGATATAATTGCTGATAATAAAGACGTCTTGGTGTCGCGTGCAATATTCTCTTAAGGAGAATACCTATGTCCCAAACATTTTCAAGTAATACATTTTATTATTATACAAATAAATATCAGGTTTCTAGCTTCTAAAATTGCAATGTAACATATATGCCGTGGCGATTATTTTTGCTTAAGATTTCAAAAGCGTTACAGAGTTTTAAAGGTCCATTGTCTCGTTAAAGTAGAAAAAATATTCTCGATCGTTCAGCACTTTTTTATGTCGGAAGGTACAAAAGATTTAAGTAGATTTTGAGAATGCAATAAAAACAATATATAATAATAATAATCTATAAAAAAAACCAGAAAAAAATATTGAATAAAAAAGTATCGTCTCCTTAAGTTTGATACACACGGCACTAGAGTCGTGTGCAAAAAGGCTTTTAGAAAACAAATTTATTGATTAATTTATTGCTTTAAAAGTCATTGACTATCACAATCATATCGATTCACATAATTCATCACTGATAGCGAGTATTAACAATTATTGCTTATTATTAATTAACGTACTATAATTACTATAGTTCATAATGCCATTTATGGAATCGTCTTTTTCATAATCCTTCGAGGGCGGTAATTAAGTACGTGGTTTTCTACGTTCTGATACCGAAGCTGATGAATCTTCGGACTTCGCAATTATGGAGTCAAAACGGACTAAGGATCAGAAGTTGCGTAAGCACGAAAAACGACTGCTGCTTTATTTAGTTTATCCTACTTATAGGAAATGTTACTAGAATGTTTTCGAAAAAAATTAGGGGATCAGCCCCTTACTATTTCCCGACCACACACTAACAGCTTCTTCGTAAGTAAGTTTTTTTTTGAAAATACGACCAAGTTATAAATATATACTCTTAATTGAATAAAACGACATCTAACGTTCATCATTGATAAACTCTAGACTGCTTTGAAATAACTGCGATCTCTTAATTGGTATATAACGCAGAGGTGGTTCTTATTAATACAACTAGATGGCGTAGCAGAACCTTAAAGTTCTAAGTTTTAGCGTCTAAACTCAAAATAAAAAAGTTAGGTACCCTCACCTACCTCAACTCCTCAAAATGGAATCAAGGCTTTTAATAATCAAGTTATTAGTATCTTGCTACTAGAACTTCTACCATACTTATAAGTAAGGTAGTCGATATAATGACGTACCTACCTATCTACCAATGTTTAAACAAAAATATTTTCATTCTCTTATTCTCATGTAAGGCAAAATTCTTCCCTAAGGATGTTTTAATTCTTTTGGATTTGACATGTTTTTAACTTAGGTAAATCTGTGAATACTTAAGTTTGTGTGAAAGTACTAGGTGACGCCTAAACAAGCCCAAAGCCTAAGTGTATTCCTTTTTTACAAGGATCGTCATATTGAAATGCAGATTCTCGATGGAATCTGGATTGGAAATAACTTTAGATTATAGATCGTTTATAAAAAGTGGTCGTTAGTAATTTCAGAAACGTAAGGATAAAAAACATATGCACACCAAAAGTTTGATATCGAAAGCAGTTCTACTATCTTTAGTGCATAATATGTCCTGAGCTCTGTATGTTTGGATACATTAGTAGCTATTATAGTTGATAATTTTTTGCCCAATTCGCCGCAGTTGGTGATCCCTGGCAAATTCGCAAAAACAGAGATTTGACCCCGTCGTCGCTTGCTTTGGTAACCTAACCCGGCACGCCCATCGCTCTATTCATGGCGCGGTCAGGATTACACGGCGCCTGCGTCTGTCAACGTTGTTATGATGTATGATCGGCGACATAAAAAAACTATTGATAGTTTGCCGACCTGTGAGCTCTGCCGATTCTATGTAATAAGTAAAGGTTAAATACTAGGTATTCAGAACATTAAAGATATATAAGTAAGTACATAGAATTCGCCAAGGACGTTACAATTTACATCCAGCGCAGCTTTGTTATTTTAATTTACAGTCGAATTAAAGAAAATAAGTAAAATTGTTTTTCTAGAATCAATCGAGTAGGTACCTAATGGTTTATTTAATTTAAAAAGTACGATGCGCGGAAAGTAGACAGCTCTACATTCCACCACTGCACAGGGAGTCTAGCCCATACCGCGAAGGAGAAGGTCGATCTTCTAGGCTGTCTCTTTGTGTCGAACTACACTTTGAGTGACCAAGGGAAGGCACCACCGACATTATTGCGGTATGATAGTACGATGCCGAAATTTTTATGCCTGCAACGTGCTATCCGCAAAGCTTTATCTTCCTTGGATCTTGTATTGGATCCATAAGTCGAGCCGGCCTGATGGCATCCTTCAATACATCCGACCCCTAAAAATGGCAATAGCCTATGGGCTCCCCGAGAAATTATGCAACTGGACTTCCGCTGAGCTTTCGCGCTAATCGGAGCATTAAGGAGCATCCACGGAGCATAACTACGTTCACCGAGATCCATTGACGGACCGACTATCAACCCGTGAACGCCGGGATCCCACGAAGCTGTGTCAAATTCAAAATTCATTTATTCAGTTGAATCACGCGATCACATTGACTGTCAGTCCCGTCCAGCACCCAAGGAGAAAGGCAAGAACCTCGGGCTAGTTTCTTTTTGATCGTCTTAAGTTATTTATAATGCTTATATTGGTTACAATTAAATTAAATCGCTGGAGCAAATTATTATTAATTCCAAGCTTCCTTATCTTCTAGGTAATCCGATATTTTATAATAGGCTTCTGTTTTATAATTTTCTTGAATTTATTATTTGACAAGTTTACCACATCACTTGGTGGTCCCTTAAAGCCTCAGCTACCATCAGAATACTGGGCGTTGACATATTATAGAATGACATTCGAAGAAGCTTGGTGTGCTCAGCAAGGCAACACGATTGGTGTAAGTAGATTATAAAAGTTGTGTATTGCTAAACCCTTGGTAAAAGTGCAGATAGTGGTAAAAATAATAATCATAATTTTAATATTCACAAACAGTCGCTTTCCTTTTAATTAGGTTGTTGGTGCGTGGAGCCGATCCTGGCGTCAAATGTCAATTTAACTGCGGCCAGGAAAATAAAAAGTCTCTAGTTTTTGTTGCCGCGCTTTTTCTGCGCTCGTAAAATTTGTTATTAATACAGTAAAATTTCGGATTAGGTGGTATTAAATTCGAAACAAAGCAACGATTTAATTGGTACTTCGTGTCCGGACGTCGATATTTTGTTCCCAGCGTAATATTCCTTTATTGTTTTCGGTTGTAAACCAAACTCAATTCTGCGATCTTTAATAAAACAATGAACAAACAATTTCTGACTTTTAATGTTGTTACAATGATTTTAAATTATAGTTTTGAAGCGAGAAACACTATCTATTCTACCTATCAATGTTCTAAACTGAGCAAACAATTCTAGCGAGAGTGAGAAGAAGAAGAGACATCATGGGCAATGTTTACAATGAAATACAATGCTGTTCCTTCATCATCCATAGATGAAGTAAATAGTAAAAAACTTTTTACTAAAATAGTCTAATACGGAAGAGTTATTTAGGGCCGCTATATCGTCTAATCTGCAGACAGACAATTTACCATGAAGGTCAGAACATATTATTTAATCATACTGATAACTGAACTTAAGAGGGATTGCATATAATAATTTTCATTACTAACGTGTACGTAGTATGCTTTTGAATGCCACCTGACATTGCATTAGTTGTATTATTACACAGATTAAACAGAACATGAGCCAACACTATCGTGATGTTACTTCTTCGGTTTATTTATTAAGAACATTCGAGTGGACTTTAAGATTAATCTTACTTTTGAATAATCCTGTCACCAGGTCTTACGAATTTCACATGAAAACCATACCATCCCGTCTTTGAATCCAAGGAAATTATTTCTTTATAAGTATATCATTTTTATAAGAAGATCCTTGGTAAATTACATTGTGGAAAGTAAACTGATTTTTTATGATTCCGATTAGTGATTGACTAATTGAACTTTTCAGTCTAGTTTGTTTTCGAACTTAAGTATAATTTTAATGGTTTTAAGGAAAAATATAAGATAATGTGATTCTCAAATAGTTTTATTTCTCGAAATATAAGTACAACTTTATAATATCTATATAATAAAACTTACTTTATATGACACATAATACTTACCTAGAACTTATCTAATAAATGTTCAAACGGTTCTCTCAAGAAGATCTGTTATAACATTCATGTTGTGTCTAATAAATTAAAACAAATACAAACTTCTCTTTCAACGAATATTTCCTAGCTTAAAACCACAGGTAACAAAAATAGGATTTTGTAAAATGAAGAAATCTTCAGATTCGTTGACCCTTTGAAAGCTATTTACATGATTAAAAGGGTCTGTTTCACAATGTATGGAGAAAGTACCGAAAAGCTATGCAACACAAATTATTTGGAAGATAAATAATTGTGCTATTTGACATTCATCGGGCTCATAACTTATGATGGACTTTATGTGACGAATAGCGCTATCTGACAGTCGTGAAACGCAACAATAGTGTTTATTCTACCAATAAGTAATAAATAGCTGATATTTGGAACTTATCCATACATTCTGAAACAGACCCTTAGGAGTATAATATAAAGTTTAATACAGCACAAATTAATATTATCATTACTTAAATATATTTGTTAAGTAACATTTCAGTATTTAAGTAGATTGACCATTCGTTTCCGTTTCTTAAGGCCGTTAATTTAAACTTAGTAATAAATAGGTATTTACATATCGCACCTTGCTGAGGTAAAATATAAACATACACACATACCGAATTATTATTTTAAACTCGAATATCCACGTTTAATACTTAAATACATAAAATACACCTTTATCCGTTCGAAATACAATTCAAGTAATTCAACGTTTAAATTCATAAAAATAATTGCCTAATCAATTTCAGAATATAATTTAACTCTGTATAATCTACTTATATCCTTAGGTACATTACCAAATTATGTATAATTTACACGAAAACTGATAAAATTATTATAAGATTATTTACAATTAATTAATACTTGGTCAAAATGAACAAACGACTAAAATATCTCTCTCTCTCTACCTTGTGTCATTTTCTCCGTTCACGACTACAAATCTCGAATGACATCGATGGTGTAGAATGTCGAGCCAAATAGAATACCAAAACCTTTTAACAGGGAGTTAATAATAAGCGGACTACAGCGAAGCAATAAAGAAAATGCTATATTGCTGTTCTACCTAACCTTTGGTACATTCATTGTAATAATTCATTTAAAATTTGACGTCATCTCACATCTTTGTTGTGGGCAAATCTGCAGAATGACATTCTCGTTGGTAAATTAGGCATGTTTGACGCTGGAATGCTGTTTGCTGTCATTGATGTGTTCACCGTCATATTCGGATCTGTTATGTGACACGGTGTCATGACTGTTGTAGCTGCTGGCCCTGCAACGAGGTTTGTGGTAGACAAGAACGGAGAGATTGGTGGTCATATGGCGTGGGCATGCGCGTGCGGCCCCGTCGGCTGGTGGGGATGGGGTAGGCCATGCGGCGCGCCTGTCGCATGTTGACGACCCTGTATATAAATATATTTAGTTAAAAATGTTACTCTGTTAGGAGTTTTAGTTGATATACCCCAGTAAGAAAGTTATTTGTAAGCCGCTTGATTTGAATCAAAACAAGTTTGTGTTAGAATGTTTTAACAACCTGTCTACTATAAATTAAACCTGTGCAGTCTACTGCAAATGTGATATCCTTAACTCGGCATCGATTTTAGTGAAACGTTTTTGCTTTGGAAGCTAATAGCGTTGAAAAATGGCGAATTACTCACTTGAAGGTACATGTAATAGTCGTAAGGCTGATGCAAAGGCCAGCATCTCTGTGGGGGTACCGGATAGAGAGGTGGCACGGGGTACAGGGCACCCCCGAGTTTGTTTCTTAAGATCCGGCTAATACTGGAGACGGAAGGCACGTTGTATTTATCACACACTCCATCCGCAAGTAATCTGTCCCTAATCTCCCAAGCGAATATTCCTGGGTCTTTGGCTTTTAACTGCTTTATGTAAGACACCACCTAAAAATACATAAAACTGTAAAAACTAAAAATTTACGTGTATGCAACTCCGAGTGAGTTCATTTCATATAAACAATCATGACGTATTTATATTAAATAGTATATTTAAAAAAAGTTTTAGAGATTTCAGATGAAAATACATATTTTGTATTTGTTTTTTAGATACTTGTATCTTAGATAAGTTGCAATGCAATGTAGAATAATAAAATTGTTCATAGTATTGTCTTTGATTAACATAACCTTTACACATTTAAAGCAAAACGCTTTTACCGGATTAAAGTTATGTATTATTATAAATTTTCAATTATACAGTAGTAGTATAATATATAATTATATTACAGTTACCGTGACCACGCACGCTGTAAAGCACGCGAAACGTCGGATAAATTTAAAATTATGTCAAATAATTGTAAATTTATAATAATACATAACTTTAATCCGGTAAAAGCGTTTTTCTTTAAATAAAATATTTAGTCAGCGTTAATCTTTCGACAGATCTCACCTTAGGTGTCGTAACTCGAGGTTTGGAGCCCCCAATAGCCCCAGGCAAGATGGAGCCAGTCTCGTGGTACCGAGCTAGGATCTTTGACACACATCCGTGAGAAACTCGCAACTGTCGGCTTATATCACACGGCCTACAACAATGTCAACATATTTATTAAGGTTATTTTAGCAGTCAGCTAACGAAAACAATTCTTCCATAATAACGCACTACCAACTTAGTTTGTGTATTGTATTGTATTATAAGTTCATTACAATTGAAGCTAAAAAAACAAGTTTTAAATAGTATTTTAAGCCGTCAGTACTTTGTAAAGTACCTACCTGATCCCTAACTGAGCAAGTTCTACAATCCTAAGGCGAACCGCGTTAGGTAAAGGCCGTCCGTTAACAAAAACGCCCCCCAGCTGGTTCACCTCACCGTACTGCTGGCCCCCAGCGGACCCCATTCCTGTGTTGCCCATTGCGGTTGCATTTGGATCTGTAACAAAATGAAACAATGAATTTTAATTGTACCTTGTACTTAACGAAGCACATTTAAGTAAATCTATTTCAGTGATCAGTGACAAATGTCAAGGCGACGTACGGAGGCGGCAATTTGTTGAACAAGACCGCGCCGACAGACCTGATGAATTGCTGGTCGCTCCTCTATTTGTGATGTCGGAATAATTGTTGGGCGTCTTCACACCGCTTATCTTGAAATACTATTTGTTAATAAATTGTTTGATTTGACAAAAGTGTGTGCCAATATATTAGCCCCGCTTTCATCAAACGTTACTTACGCTATATCTATCCCACAATTTAATAAGGGTCAATTTATTTCAGCATATAATTGCATGGCAAGTTCTTGTAATTAATAATGTTTATTTTATGTGTTTCATTTCAATTATCTATTATAGGTATGATATGAATTCCTAAGTGTCGTTATTATATACGCATGGTGCTGTTTCTATTTATTTTGTAGATATGTATTTGTACTAAAATCCCAATTAGTTGCAAGGGTTAGATTTTTATGTAAAGTTTTATTTAGTTGTATGTTTATTTTGGTTTATAGTTATGTTCTTATTTTGTTTTCCAGTTCAATAAAATTGTTTTCATATATCTAATTAGTTTATATATTCGTAGCTATATATAGCTTTCCTAAAAAATAACTACTTACTTCATTGAAAATCTCTCACAAACTTTTGACTCATTCACTAACTGACTTATATTATATTGTAAGATTTGACTCACACAATAAAGATAATTATGCAATTTGATGTAGGTACTCAAACCAATTACACTTATGAACGCCAACAGAAAAGATGTTAAGTTGACTCTAAATGTATATTTACTACCAGTTCGCAAGTCAAGGGCGTAGAGCGGGCAAGAAGAACTGACAAGAAACTCTCCGCTACTGTTTTAAGTCGCCAAGTTTTGATGCATACAAATTGTTTGAACTGGAGCAAATCAATACCAAGCACTATTTAAATAATCATCAAGTTTATAAAAATCTTTATTGATTAATTTACGTTTCACGAGAGTTTTGAATTTATTATGTGATAATTCAATTTTTTGTGCATACAAGGTTTCACACACTTTAGTGGATTATTTCTTGTCAATCATTGTACTGGGCATACTTATCTATTACTTTTGTTATCACTCTTAATTTAAATTTTAATGAGTTAAATTTCTTGGGCCATAATTATTTGAGAATACAACATATCCTAATAAATAGGCTCGTCCTTTTTGTAAAAAAGGAACGGGTCGGAAAGGCGTCAACCGCTGGCGAAAGTAAAATCTGTCTGCAGCCTTCAATAAAAGTTCATGATAAAATCTTTATAATGTTAAGCTTAATGAAATGGTCCTTAACACTCAGCTTCCATGTGTAAACTAATGTGTAGCAAGAAGAACTATTCGCAATAATGCTTAATTGAAGTTTGAAGACATTAATTTCGTTAATGCGACGATTTCACCTCGTCTTGGCAACCTGAGTACTGTGACTTTGTTGCGTTAATGTTGCCATAAAATAAGATCTACAATTATTCAGTCGACACTTCGTTTGCAACGTTAACGAGCAATGGCTACAATTTACACTTGCTGCTAAATTAGAATCGGCCTATACCTAAGCAAATGTATTAGACAGCTTGTGACTTCCGCAACTGCTTATTATTTTTTGATGAAAGTATTTTAAGGTTTTCAGATCTGACAAATCTGCTACTGTAGACATAAAAATATGTTTTTAGAAACTGTGAATAATAACTCCAAGATCGAAATAACATAATATACTACTTGAATGTATTTTAATGCATATCTTTCAAAAGATGTGTAGGTACAACAAAAACTTTAAGGTCTATAATCGATATTTATGGGTATTTAAGTTGGTCCTAGAGGGAGAAATATGTAGGAGTCGGCATTACTGAGGTATCAAAGTACAATGAAAAATCACAAGCGTTTCCTTAGTATAAATATTGGAAACCCAGTATTTCTTGTAAAGGGATTTATCTAAATTATTTAATTATAATTTTTTACAAGTTTACTATACAGATTCTTAATAATTTGTACAAGCTAAAGTAAAGAACTCACTGAAGAAGTCATTTCATCACTTATTTATGGATTATGTTAATAGTACCTGCTTACCGGATCCACTGTTTTCCATTTGACATAATGTTGGCAATCATTGTTTCTAAAACGGACTACATACTTATTGTAGCAATAAACTTAGGCCTCCCGCGGCGGTCTCTTTGATGATTTAGGGGCGTGGAACTCTAGTTCCGAGTGACACACGTGCACTACTGTGCGAAATGGGACAATAACGTTGTAGCTAACTCATATCTTACTCTTTTTATTAAATATATCAAATGACAACACTAAATTAAACAAATCAAACAAACTGACATTCGTCTTCATGTTGTTATGTATGCCATCATGATTCTACTAATTGAACAGCTCTTTCTACGACATCTAAAACCATTTATTTACTACTATTAGATCGTTAGTTCTATGCACATGTTTGTTCCCGCTACTTTATATTGCGAAATGATGTTACCTGTAGGTACCTGTACCTACCTACATATTTGCGGACGTTGAACCGAAAAGTCCTAAGTAAAAATAAAAATATACTAATGACGAGTTTGTCTAGTAAATTTTGAATTAAATTATTAATTCTCTATTTTAACTTTGTGTGTACTATTCTGTTTGTGCTTCGACGGAATCAGAATGTTTATAAAAGTCCAATAAAGCGAGAAGCCCGCGGCCATACTTAAGTGGGCGTGTCTTTGGGCGGTAAGGCCTAATTGTTTATGTAATTTTCTGATTTAATATACCTTAGAAGTTGTCCACCTTTAGAGTATTTTTTTTTACAAAAACACATTTTTCTTATATGTCGAGATAATGAGCAGTAGTCACACTTCGATGTTCCAAAATAATGGTGTGCGTAAAACATATTTCTATCAAATTCTGATAGGTTGCCATAATATATGTACATAAAAATTTGAACTATTTAGATCCTCTTCAAACACAATGTTAATTAGGATAAAATTATCACTTTAACGTCTTATTATAGCAAACAGTGAAGGAAACTCGACATCAAAAAGCGTAAACGTTCAAATTAAATATAATATTTTAGTGGCGTTTCAGAATGTTAATGAACCATCGATCCCTTTGTTCCGACGCAAACCGTGGTTGTTTAACATGAGCAGCGATATATTTGGAGTAATATAAAACCTCTGAAGTTGCGATTAATTCGGCGAAAACACCAGTAACTGTCAACGGTAAAACGTCAAAGAAACATCGTAAATTAAACGCAGAGAAAGATATTTCCCGCTTCGAACTCCGTCCCTCTCTAACTCGTTTTTGGAGGCGTAGCGCGGTCTCTCTCTCGAACCAATTAGTATTCAAAGAAACCGATTCAAAAAGACTAGAATGAATGCCTAGTGATGTAGTTTCATGTCGATATCGTTACAATTCGAAGAGACATAAATTGAGAATCACAATCTCGCGAGATCTCGGGTAGTTTTCGAAAACCAATTGTTTAAAGCGAACAACTGACGCGACGAAAATGGCTAAAATGTGTTGTGGCATGTTGTCAGTCGCCAAGTACCCAGCAGCTGAAAATTCTCTGTCAGACTTAACACCGATTGGCACCAGCGTGAGTACCTAAGCTATTATAAGCCAACTGTAAAAAGCTTCCCTTGCTCTCCCACATTAATAAAGATTCTATCTAACCTCTATCTATCTATATATTTAATCTCGCATACACACGCTCGCATGCAATACCTACAATGTCAGGCAAGATTATCCATTTCTACTACAAAGCATTGACAAAATAGACGCTAGGTAATTTTGCAGTAAAAGAATTAATTAAAAAATAAAAGATGAAAAGTATCGACAAAGCTCCAACATCACTCTAAGCAATTCATAAATTTTCAATTTAACACTTTCAGATTTTTATTTCAGAGAAAACTGCATGATATAATTTCATATGTTTACATTATTTTTCTTGCCGTTAAGAATATTTAACGGACCTGTTATTATTTATTACAGAAAACAAACTTGAAAAAATTCCTCGCTGTTAACATTGCATGTTATTAAAAATTATTGACAAATATTTCATGAAATTTGGCAGATTACAGCGGCATGCATTCATATCAAGTATCGCAGAAGTTTAAATATTATTTTTACATAATATACATTCCGTTAATTCCAAATACTATTACTGTGCAGCTCGAATATTGGTATAAATAGTAATAAGAGGCCACGTCCTTGTTAGCGTTATCGGGACATTCAGCAGTTTACGAGCGGTTTTACGAGGCTCGCTGCCCGCGACCAATCGTTGCGCGTTAATCAACTTTCTATTACAGATGTTATGCTGACGTATCGTTAGCGCTACGCTCTCCATAATTATGCATATTAGATTATTAGAAATATCTATCTACGGCAATCTATCTATAAAGTCGCAACTCGCCCTCAGCATTGCCTTTTACTTTGAGTTAAATAGAAAACGCTGATGTTCATCAATAAAATCTCATTTACTTTTGGACTTTCCTATTTATAAGGCCATTGAGTAAGAAGCAATTATTGATCTAACTGTTTAAATAGAGAAATACATTCAGTTATGAATTAGCGTTTATACTACTACCTATGTACCTGTAAGTACGTTCTTTAGCTCAGTATCCTATGTCGTGAAATTGTATGAGGACAGAAGCGACAGTCTGGACGGTCGGTAGCTGTTTGTTTTGCGGTTCGTTTGTCGGCTGCCTCTCGCCGTGTGTGGGCCCTTCAAACTATTGTCACGTGACTTCCGCGCCTAGTACTCTGACAATAGGGACGTATTCCTGTCGTAATCAGGCTCGTCTCTCGGGCTAAACGATTAATACAGAAGCCAGAAGCGTAAGGTCGTGGAATAGAAATTCAAGTACCCACTGGTCAAGAATGCACCTATCTCCGAGTGCCTTCTTATTTTATATTTTTGGTTTTATTGATAAGGTAGACATTATTGGTTGTTCACTTAGTGCTTATTTCGTTTCAACTGAGCGCTTATTGATACTTTTTTCAGTGAGGAAGTTCTCCATCTCAAAGTGTATACGATTCTTTTCTATATGTAACCTAATACAAAAGTGGAGGAATGACGAAATGTTACCCAAAGTGTAGTGTTTCAAAAATAGACAACTATTTTGAAAAGCAAAATATTTTGTCCACATTGCATAAATTAGGATAAATGAATGCGAATGAGAAATGATCTAGATTCCTGCGCGTGACACGCCAGCTGCCCTCTTACCCCCAAACGGTTGTCGCCTGTCAAGGTGACATTATTTACGGACCACTAATTATTATCCATACCTATTAACCTCAGCATGTGCTTGCTGTTCAGGCGGACAAGGACTGTCGTAACATGCCGAATATAATTTTATAAGACGTCTCGAGTCACCAACTTAGATCATGTATTTGGATATGAAATATGATTTGATTATTTAATGATATCACTTTATAAGCTCCTGCAGAATGTACCTTCCTTTGGACTGTCTCAAACAGGCGAAAGGTTTTGATATAAAATTGTAAACGCGAGGGACTTTATAGTAGGTATATTTTAACCGTAGAAATCGTTAACCGATAAAAATTGAAATGAATGCGTCAGTTTCAATGCATCTAGATTTGGCATTTTCTTATTTATTTATAAGTTTAAAAAAAATACATTATAAATTTAACATATACCCACAATAACAATACTTACGTATAAATTACGCAATAACGTTAAGAAACAAATACAGACAAATAGCACAATACGAAACATCAAAAACTAAATCTAAATAAAATCTTAAACCTCATTAAAAGAAGAATATACCTAAACAAGATTACGATCAACAGGAGGACTGTTATAGAATAAATATATTGTTATTACTTACGTAATATAGTATCAGCAAAATTTTAATCAACAAACATTTATGTTTAATGAAATGTATTCTAATTATGTTAGTGCGTGCTACGCGTGACATAAAGAAATACAACGTGTTCGTGGTCGTCGAACCAATTTGTTAGTTCGACTTTACTTTTATGGGGGAGCGATTTGATTTGTGACGATATTTATAGATTCGCGGCGATTACATACAGAGCCGCGTTCACATGGCGATAGACCTACTCGTATGTCCATCTCTCGGATAGATATTTAACCAGGATCCGATAAAACAGAACTTAAAATCTCAGCATGGCTCAAATACTTGACATGCTTAGGAAAGACGAAAACAAATAAGTAAGTAATTGGAAGAGGTCATCGGGTTATAAATAATGTGGTCGGTAGCTGTTTGCGGCCATTATAATGTTGACTCGGGCTCGAGCGCTAATGCGTGCGCAAACATTGCGCTCCAAGCTGCGCCCGCGCACGTCGCGCGACAAACTTAGAGGGTCCTAGAAAAACTTTTACACTAGATACTTATAATCGTTACTATTAAGATTTAGGGGACTTATTCATAATTTTTTTTATTATAATTTGCTGTAGATATTATTAGATCGGTTTTGTGGCTTTGTGCTATAAGTTCCATAATTTAATAAAATACGTGACAAATAATGCGGTGTGGCCAGTGTTTGTCGATAAATTCGGTTTCGGTAGCGTTTGCCATGCTCTTTGGAAAAACAAACGGACGTCTCGGCGTGTCGTCAACGGCGCTTAAAAAAACAAAAAGTACTTATATGTTTAAAGGTCTTATGCGTAAAGTTTTAACTAGTCAACGGTTAATTTCATTTCTCACAGTTTTTTCGTCGCCGAGTGAAATTCTGATCGGCTGCGTTTTACGAACATCTTAGACTTTGTTGTTGACCTATTAAATATAGGCAAGCTTTTTAATAACGTAAGGACCATAGTACCGTGTAGGGAGAAGTTAGAAGTTATGGATAATTTAATGAGTATCCCAAAACATTTGTATACAAATAAAACTGCAAGGAATTTAAGGAGCCAGACGATAATAAAAACAAATGGAACCTACATAAAGCGAATCGCAAACATGGAAATATTGAAATCGGCGACAGTAATATGTAACAAAATACTGCCTCTTATTGTTCCAAGCGATTTTCGTCTTTAGTGTATATTAACAGAGGCTATATTTAGTCTTGTAATATAATTTAGGAATAAAAATCAAACTTAACAGCGTCCCTCAAACATTGGCTCTTTAAATACAGCTAATTGACAGGAAATTGTAACATTATTCTTTGTTTAACTTTGTATTTAGTTCTGGCGACTAGGGATTTTGTGATTACAAATGACTTCCCTACTTATGCAGAGGAAATATTATGTCTTAATGCAATAATAATCATTAAATGAATGAATAAATCGTACATTAAGGTCACTAGGCTCATAAGTGATATATACTTGGTACTTTGGAAATTCTAATCTTTTAAAAATGCTTTCAACACGGCAGCATAATGACAGAATTAGGCCAAGTAACAAAGAATCTCACGTTTAAATATTTTATTCTTATAAAGCAGTAATTACTAAGTTAAAGAGACGCAGTTATAAGATAACCAAGGCTCGATGAAGGCACTATTTGCTGAGCGACCGCCAGCTCCTGTAAGCACTCCGCAAACAAACGCGACACAAACACACTGTTTGTGCTTTCTTATTCATAACTCGAATCCTGCAGGCATTTCAATGCATTTACTGACAAATATTTTAAATATAATGAGGATGTATTTTCTTAATCAGAACCCGTAACGGAAAACAACAAAGTTTATGATATGCGTGATGTGAGTCTGCTATATCTAAGTTGTCCGATCAAATCGTCTAATTATATTGATTACGGAAATTATCTAAGTCAATCAAACTCGAGGCAAATGCACTTATGGATCTTTAGCACAATTCTCGTACTGTGAAGTGTGTCAACAGAAGGCTGATGACCTAATTGCCAATAAATATCTAATAATAATCAAGGAAACAGCTGAAACCGAAATCTGTAATGCCATTTCTTATTTATTATGAAACGGATTGTATACTACCAACTGAAGCATTTAATTCTTTTTCAATCTTTAAAAAACATAGGGACGTGAAAATTAATATTAATTAATAAGTGCCGAGGTGAGTAAGAAACAAAAGGTTAGTTAAAATCGGGAATCAAATGCTATTTGGTGGAAAATACATATAGATCAGAGATTACCCGAAATAGTTATTTAAGTACTGAATTGTACCAATATTAAATCAACACATTCGTACATAACATGAATTTTAGCATTAGGTATAATAGAGCTAATTAAGCGTATGGCTCGTGCGCTGACGTTGCCGCGGATAACCTCAGATAACTTCGATATTACGTTCATAACATTATAATTCAGCTTGTATATTAATAATAAAAATCATGCTTAATTATTAGCTTCATTTTGGCTTCATCTCGAAACTCAGTACAAAGGATATCGTATTTATTGTAAAACTCCGGGAAGCAATAGAAACAAAAGGTTAAAAATCTTGCGTGTGACAATTTGGTAGTGATAATGTTAGAAAATATTACTATTTAATTAAAATTCCTTTAGGATTTTCTTATTTTATTAAAATCTCATTTTCTACGAACGTCAAAGGACCATGACGTTAATACCTATCGATAAAAAGGCCAAGATGCGATAACTCTGCGTCGCGGGTCATAGGAGTGATGTTCATTCATACATGGAGATCTCGACCGTTAAATTTTACTGATATTCCTCATTTATATCTATTAATATACATAATTTGTACTTTCAACAAACATAGGGTTTTTCCACAGGACCACGCATTATTTTGTTTTATAGAACATAGTATCAAGCAACGTTCCGTTTTGGACTAAATAAAATATAGCCCTTATTTGCGCAATATTTAGCCATTACTGCCTCCGCCGGCCTGGTGTCTTAACTACTAACTATCACCTGCTACAACTCGTTATAAACTTAAATACCTCATAGCATTTGTTTCAAAACTAAAGCGTAAGCTCTGAACTAAGAAGTGTCGGGTGATTCAAACCCGTGATTGGATGTTCCTACTCCCGATACTTGCGTGACGAGAGCTTGTAAAAGTAATGAACTTGGGCGTTATAATAAATATTTCCTGTGTTCATGCAAGAGGCACTGTCGCTAAATCAAATTATAGAAATAGAGAATTATAATTATTTAACCGCCGACCGACACAATTTGTAATCAATTTTGCCAATGTTTAACTGGCAATTTAAAATAATTTATCACGTAACGTAAACAATCAATTAACTATGTATGTTGATTTATCGGTACATTTATTACCTGTTTTAGTTAAAATTGTAATTCAGACGAAACGCAGTGCTGCATTATCGCGGGTCAGCGGGCGGGTTATCGAGGCGATAACTTGCGCGTCACCACCACCACCACCACCACGCTAATCACTTGGAAATTTAGCCTTTTTAAAGTTATATTTTAGTAATATTACCGATAGTAATATTACCATCTCTATGTCTATAGAGAATCCATGGAAATGTGGGGGAGGGACGTAGGAAGCAGTTGACAAACCAAAAGGACGGTGTACTGATGATAAAATACAAGCAAGGCAAGGCAAGAAGTTATAGTAGTATACGGAATGAAATGGATTTCTTATTTATTATAATCTATAGTATGGCTACATATAATTTGACGTGGTCATACCAAGCCTTTTAAGCTAGCTAGGCGTGGTCAGAAGGGTATATCAGTTAACACGCGCTTTGGAGTATTCTCTGATAGATGAGAGACTTAGTCCACAATTGATCTTATTTCCGATGTAAATTGTATGTGCGAACACTATTAATGCATTAAGGATGATATTTCGATAAAGGAAACTTTATTTTTTCCACCATTTTGTTCCAAGCAAGCTCTTATTTTGCTGCTATCTCATGTTTCACTTGGTGAACAGATTTTGCGTGATGGGAGAATGCGTAGTTGGCGCAGGAAATAATCTAAAGTCGACTCTGCGCATCTTTTATCTAATCTGGCCAACTAATTGGCCTTATCTGGCCAACTAATTGTCCTTATCTTCTAAATCTTTAAAATAATTACAATTGTTAAAATATTTTTTTAACATTTTGAAAAAAAAAATCAGTAACATAGTAACAGTATAGTTAGGTTATGGACACAAAGACGTAGACGTAGGTTTAATAACAGACCTCCGGAAGGGTTACCAACCCGTC
Source organism: Pieris melete (assembly GCA_963693345.1). Lineage (NCBI taxonomy): Eukaryota > Metazoa > Arthropoda > Insecta > Lepidoptera > Pieridae > Pieris > Pieris melete. The sequence continues at coordinate 49,429 of CAVNZK010000083.1, forward strand.
AGATTTATAAATAAAATAAATACATAAAAATAACTAAATATTGTTATAGATTTATAACAACGAAAAATATCCGATATGATAGCTCTATATTTCGTAGAAAACCAAAATTGCTCTGTAAAATCTTACCGCGGAGTTGAACTATTTAAGGAAACCTAATCTTATAACTACCTATAAGTCTATGATGCGTAAACAAATACAATTTTTATGTGTAGGTAACTTAATTAATAATACGAAGGTTTGAGAGCAAATGCTGTAATAATTGTTACTGCAGGCTGTGTTACTGAATATTTTCCTATTCGCGATGCAATGCTGCTTCATTAGACCAGTTGTAGGCACCAGCTTCTCACAATATCTCTTGTCTCATTACATACATTGTATCTCATTATTTACTTGCATACTTAATACGAGGTATTACGTAAACTTGTGAAGAAGTCGAACGAATTAAAAAATATTAGTAGATAATGTAATCAAAAAACTTAAATTAAATAGTTTATGCACATTTAGTACATTAAACTAGACGTTGAAAGCTAATTAAACTAGAAATTGCAGCTTCACAATTTCTTACTCCATGGGCTTAAGGAAGTGCCTCAAATAAGATGAAATACCTACCGTAGATAGATAGTTCCCTACGCCGCGCCGAGTAAGAAAAACTAGGGGACATGCCTACTTAAATTAGAACGTAGGAGACATTGCGAGAACATAATATCTATCAGAACCAATTGGTAATAAAATATATTTCATTATTTTAATGACATGATTCTTTTAAAGAAATGTCGGTTACATTTCTTTAAACAAAACATTTAAATATATTAAAAAAATAATGGAAAATTGGAAAAAGGACCAAAGTTGTTGAATTTGTTTTAGTTTTCTATGTATCCGTTTTTAAATATATTTATTTTTATAACGTAGGTTAAGAAAATACTCTATATTTGTGAGTTATGAATTAAATAATTTTTATTCTATAATAAATTAGTATAATTTTAATTTGAGAGTTCTTACTATCTCTAATTTGCCGATTCTCCTTTGAGAAATTTCGTCTCAGCCCTGATTTTCTCGAAGATCTGGATATAATAAAGTAAGCTACTACTATTTGTCTCACCGGCATCCATAGCATATCCTGCAGCGGCGGCTGCTGCATGCAGGGCGCCGTATTCTTTACTGTCCATGCCGCCCAGCATCATGTCACCACACACACACTCACGATCCACCACCATGCGTCCGACACCCGCGGTGCGTGCCTTGCGACTGAGTCCACGTCGCGCTCGCCTGCGCACGCGCACCCAACACGCCCACACACCCATTGGATATCAACCGCCAATCGCACCGCTCTATTTCAAACGCATAGGAATATCACCTTCTATATGAAGCGGAATCCATTCCTGAAACTCGTGCGCGGACTTTAAACTTTATAAAAAGAGATTAAGGTTTCAATTTGGTTGCTTATCATCTCGGATACCGTGACTGTTTGTTCGTTTGGTTGGCTGCGACTGAGCGGAGGGGCATGTAGGTGTGCATAGTGTTATGTACGGTGTAAGTGAATTGTAATTGATATTTTATGTTACTTAATAATTATGTTAACACTTTATGGCTTTGATAAGGGAATGGATAAAATAAATTAAATGTTTTTTTCGTTTTAATCGAGGTTTGTTTATCCTCAAGACGCTTTGATTTTGATGTAAACGATTAACAAAAATGAGAAGAGATTCATGTTTATATTGAATATGAAATATTAATAAAAACAATTCAGAAGTTCGGTCGGCGCGCGTTTGTGTCTGCGCCGCGATTTGCATGATTTAATAAAGAGTAATTTGTACGGTGTGCGCGGCAAACTCAAACAGAACTTTTTGTAAACATATTTGTGGTAATTAACAGAGGTTTTTACAAGTTGACACGTATCGCAAGTATTTGTCGTAATTAAAAGAAAAGGCTCACTTTTTGCTACTGCTTTATTGGTTCCGTCGGGCTTAGGGTTAGGTACAGGGTTCCGCAAGTCGCAATTAAGGCTCAGTGTTTTTTTTACTGGGCGATGAAATTGGGACATATACAATTCCCGTAATGAAGAAAAATAGACATGCAATAAAAATAAAAATGATGCTGTCCCGATAATAATCATATATCATATCATATTCATTATTAATTATTTATTCAGTTTAGGGCTTGAAACTGGTTTCAATTAGGTACTTCAACACATATTATTCGCAGCCGTTATTACTAGTTGAATAACTGTATTTATTTTCAGCACGTACACAATATTCTTAACCTGCATAGTAGGTAATAAATAGAAAATTAAAACAAATTGAAAAAATCTGGTCCCTGTGGACCCCTGCACGAGTGAAAACTTAATGCTGGGAGCATTTCTTCGCTGAACGAATAAATACAATACGGTTGCCTCTTGAAAAACAACTAATTACCTATACTAATTACTATTTCTGATTGCTAAATTTATGCTTAATTCATGCGCTCACAGGTTTCACTTTTCAGCATAGCCCAAAGCAACACAAATAGAAAACAGGTTTTGTAGCAGGACAAAGTGGTAGGTATTAAAGCTTTGAGAGAAAGAGAGAGGCCAAAATACTTATAGGTAGGTATATGCCTTTGAGATAGCTTTAGAATATTGCGCTGTCTGCTGCCTACAACCTTTTTAGATAGATTAATTAGAATTATATCACCTACAGTGTAAGGTTTATTTTATTCCGCACAAAAAACACATCAAACTTCATTAAAATCCTCTCGTTTTATAAGTACCCACGTGAATTATTGTACAGTAGCCATTTAGTGCCCATCGTAGGAATCTTGCAATGATCTGGTCAGATTGATGAGTAGATAGGTAGCGTTTTCCGGCATTAACAATAGATGTATTATGTATTAGGGATCCAAACTTAAAATATATCTGGCACTGAAAATGATGATAAATGGCTTAAAGGGATAAGGAAGTAAGTTGTCATGATGACAATTTACATCATACCGAATTTTAGATTATCGATTACGCTAAATGCTGATGAAATATCGTTAAATTCGTGACGATCGAGTGATATTCCAATTCCTTTGAAAGATACATGTGGAACCCTATATTATATGATATATCTACAGTTAGTTAACAATATATATAATTAGTTGGCTAATAATTAAAATAGGTACTCTCTGAAAAAAAACGTAACAAAATTATCAATAATGTGGTCGTTTGTAAATATTTAGTGTAAATAAAATGCAGATTTTTGTTTAAGGTTTCAGGGATGTCACAACGAGAGAGCCATTTCAAAATTATAATGAAATCATTAACAGACCATGTGTTTACCAACAGCTACTTGTTCTAGAGCACAGGTGTTTCTTTTGTTTTAGATTGTTCAGTTAACAAAAATAAAAACAGTTACATACTCTTACTCGTATATATAGACGAACGCGAAGATTTCCCAGATGACTGCCGTCACACAAGCGATTTTGTCAGTAGCGGCGCGGGGCTTATGAAAGACAATAATGCCTGAGTAGGCAAACCCTTCGCAGGCATACTTTTTACCTTTTGACCAGAGGTAGCATCGGTATTTAGTGGTAGGTAACCCTGAATGGCGTTGTCGAGTAGGTACGTGAGCGCGGGCAGTGGTAAGGGCAGCGCAATAAACCTCTGCATTGTGGTCAGGCTCCGTGGAAAACGTCGCATTGTGCGCGGCCATTGTTCTGTTATCTCACATTTATTGCCCAACATTAATACACGTACGAATTCGATAGTTGCCTACAATGCAGAGTTTTTAATTTTGATAAGAAACTAAATTAATTTTACTCTACTAGCGGAGTTTTTATGCGATAATATAATAACTAGAGAATTAAAATTGTAATAATAATTTTAATTTGTTTGAAACTATGTTATAATGATTATATCGATCGAAATAAGTGATTCTACATACTTCAACAAATAGTAGATTATTCATCATAATTATTATGCCTATTTTATTAACAATTAAAACAATTAAATTCACTCTTTACTCTACTCTACTTTCGCTCGGGATAGAATTTAAGTACCTACGTTTATTTATCCCGCAATGGTCATCTTAGGGTAGGTTGTCTCACTAACAAAGAAAGCATTTCTGCGCCATCAGCAGTGACTTCATATTAACTAGGACCGGACATAATATAGAATGCAAGGTTCCAAACAAGCTACCTACTCATCTATTCAAATAACTCTGCGCCAGTCTTCATACGTAGCTCATACCTAACTCAATCTATTCGATATTCTTCGTAGATACAAGGATGTGGCGAACTTACAGCAAGCAATCGCCTCTATATAATTAGCCAACTTATTCGTTCCCTCGTCCGCCCTATAAATACAGCTGAGACGTCCTGCCTCTGATCTCTGCGGCGGGCGTCACGCTCCACCGCCAGCCCTACTGTTCCCCTTTCCCCTCTTACACTACAATCAAACATCAACTTTATACTCATGAAAATACACGCTAGAGTTCAATAAACTTGTTTTGAAAAATGTTTAACTCTACCAAAGACACAAGGCAATTTAGACTTTAAACAGTTGAGTCAATGAAGCAGATTGCGTGCTCTTCATATGCTGATTTCAAAATATTCTAATTAGAGAATCGATATGCTATTTTGTACCTTATAACGTTTGAAAGAAACTGAATTTGTCATGCAGTTCCCGAAAAGGGTAGAAGACAACGGAAGTTGATCGTATCTTTAATTAGCTTCTGTAATTAAGTAAAATTTTTGCCATAATTAGATAAATAATGCGCAGAACTGTTTATTAAATAAGTTACATTGAAGGAACGTGTTTTATTTCGTTTGGCTAATTCGTGTAATATAAGGTATTTTTTTAACAAAATTGAGGGTACGCTTGGCGCGATTTTACTTTTGAACGAAGCGGTAAATAGTAAAATTATATTTTTTAAATATTTGTTTTGAATCCCCTAGAACTATGTTTAGTTCAAGTGAGTGATACAATTAAATGAAGTGTTTGTACCTAATAAGTATAATGTAAGCTCCACTAGCTCGGAGTCGTCCCTGTCAAAATGACAGCGGCTGGTGTCGATATCAAAAGACGCCGCTTCCCACTGATAGTGTCGTGTTCATGATATTAATATCGACTATTTCTATTTATACAATAAGTATTATACATATATTTATAAATACAAAGGATTAAAACATAACAATCAAAGTACAGTATTTACAATTTTCGCAACCTTTATTAAAATAAATAAAAAATACTGTATATTACTTTGTTATATAATATAATTATATTTTAATTGAATTTCTATGAACTATTTTATTGTTATTTGTACCTCTATTAATCTCAACCGTCTCTTAGTCTGAGGATAGAAGTTAGAACCAAATTCCACGAAGTGAATTAATATCGACATCGGTAGTTCCCCTCTCTATTGGGTCATGTCGCGTATCGCACGATATTACACAAATAAATAGTGTATGTCACATATGCTCCTGATTAGCTCACGGCGCCGTCTCATTGTATGTCTGTCTGTCACGAAACACGATCTGTATATTATGTAACCTATACTCAGTCGTTTAAAAATGTGAGCCGGAATTTTGCTATAGTATCTTCCACCCGTTACAAAAGGCACAAAAAATAAAGCTTTAGAAATAATCAAAATTCTTAGCAACGTCAGTGCAGCTTTCAATGAGAACTGGAAGTTTTTGATCGGAGCAAAAACGCTCTAACACCTATCATCACTATATTGTTAGATGAAAAAAAAATGGTAGCAAATAGGTATTTAACGTCACGTCTGCCTGTGAGGTGGAAGCGAACTGTAATCCATATGGCGTCAAGTCATTTATTATTATTTTTTATTATATGCATCGTACTCGTGAACGGGTGATTATTGTGTTGACTAGTCAGATTTGGATGAATGTATATCCAAGTCCAGTGTTTACCCTTATTAACCTTGATACTACGGGTTTGCGTGTGGTTCCCAGAGCAGGAGTGCACGCTCCAAACTGCGAAACGATTGTTTTTCGTATTTTTTTTTATTTAATTATAAAAATAACTGCTTTAACGTGCAATATAAATATGTAGAAAAATAAAATTTTGGAAAAAAAAACATGTCTTAAAATAGAAATTAATGCCTTGTGGTGTTTTTTAGATATTACTGAAGACGCAATGTACGTTTGGAACTCTTCAAATGCGATTTGTAGAGTTCCCCTCGGGTACCTATACACAATCCAAACAAGTAGGTACCTACCTAATATTACCAACGCTAATCATAAATTAAACGGTTTTATACTTGATTAACTAAAACTGAGCTATGTACAAAAGTATCCCGGTTTATATGCTTTGCTACTCTTTTAATTACATAAAATATTGGGCTCCATAAAATGTAGCCATGTTTATTTAGTCTAATAGCTGGAATGATAAAATAGGCATTATAATAAATTGTTTAATTTCAGCATCGGAACGTAGAGCGTTATTGATGTTAAATATAAAGCTGGCGTGACACTGCGCGCGCCAGTGAAGCGCGACGTGGCGCGACGACGCGCGCCCGACGCAGCTCGCGCATCGCTTCAAGGAAACTCGCTTTCATCTCTTTCCAACTGCCACTCAAACAAAAATAGCAACTCAGCTGTCCATTATCTAATTAACGTTCACATGTAACTAGATTATAAAGTTTTCGTATTCAAGACTGCGCGACACAGAAGGCACTTATTTTAAATCTTAAGTAGGTAGGTGTGATTGCGATAAGTTGCGGCTTACACAATTTGTTTTTAATGTCTTAATTTAAATTATTTGCGCTGCGCTTCATGTATTCACCAGAATACAAATATTAAGCTTATATCGGCCTAATATTTTTATAATATAAGTATAGTTTACATGTATAGCTTTAAAGTAATAACCTCATTGAACCAATCCTAATGGGCAAACATAAATCCAACAGTGATAAATTATAACACAATTTATTAAAATGTAATTATTTGTTAGCACGTACAAATCATATCAATTAAAACGGCCATTAAATCTTCAACGAGGTGCAATGAACGTAAAGTGGCGTGATTGGATGCCCGTCGCCTCGGCCGGATGAAGCGCGTCGCGGCGTGTCGCTAGTCTCGCTACACCTTGTTGCGCTACATGTTGCGTACCTGAACGCAAACGCAATGATGCCTTAATCGAAGGCAGAAAGTGCCTGTAATTGTCAATTTCTGAGAACAAAAAAGTAAAGTCTTAGTCTAATATAGTCGCAATAAAGACATTTAAAGTTATTTAATAATACACCTGTCTCTGGTGGTACCTAGTAAAATAAATAATCAAAGCATTTTGAAATGATTCGAACCGTAATGTAGCTACGTCTCGTAGCCTTCTGCTACGAAAAGTTTGTAAACTTTTTGATTTACACGTACTTACATAATAGGTATATTATGTACCTACCTATAGTAATATGTTATAATATTATACCTAAATACGCAGTTTACACGCAAAATACAACTTAATATTAGTGCCAGATCTATTCGCCTCGGCTATGTGAATATTACCAATAAGTTTTATTTCTAAAACATTTTTTTCGTAATGAAATTAAAAATATTCATAATGAAATTAAGAGCTATTCGCGGCAGAGTTGTAATTAATGAGGCAGCCAACTATTTAGCACTTGTTCATTTATTTGTTAATCTCATGCTGTTCCGCTACCTACTTCTCAATCTGACAGCTCAGCAAACAGACAAACAAAATGGCGGTTGTTTTTGGCGGCAAGCGAATGAAATGGCGTAGCAGTTTGGATCATAACTCGACTTCTTGATATATCGTTGAATTTTAATGGGACGTGCGACGAATTAATTTTATTGTTGTCATAATACGAGATTTGTATTTACGTTTTTTTATTATTTTGATTATCTTTCTAAGCTCAGTGAGAGTTCAGTATTCGTCCCTGTAGTATTTATACAGCATTCAAAAAAATTTAGTTTGGAATGTCCAGACATTTAGTTTTTTTTAATGTAACAAAATGCAATGCAATGGGGGCAATGGAGCAGAAGGCTCATCTAGGGGCCTACCAGCTTTCTTAAAACAATCCAGTTGAGATGCTGATGAGTTTAGGTAAGCATTTCTTTCTTTCCTTGACCTCCTAAACTGAAACGTATTGGAGTCGAAAGACCGAACGAAAGAACGATAACTTTGTTGGTGGTTTCTATGTAAGTTCTGAAATTTAAGTGACAAACTAGCTTCGACAGATTTTAAACGTAAAGTTTTCTGGTATAGTTAAGTCACCTACCTGGCGGTAGGAGCTAACAATCTTGGACTTTTTTAATTTTTCAGTTTTATAATTATAATTTTACAAATTGTTTAACTTATAAATATGATGGCATAACTATATAATATGATACCTATATATCTTATATATAAATATAAATTACATTTTTTGTAAAAATTTAGTTTATACATACCTAAACTATATTTTAAATTATTTTATTTACACCTTAAACCAGACAAACTTGAAATATTTGAATATAATATGTTTACACCCAATTGAACATTGCCTGAAGACATCTTTTTCTATCTAGATGGTGTCATCCTAACTAAAAATAAATACTGTTATTAGAATATTTTCAAATGTCTTATTATTTAAATATTAGATATCAAGTTGAAAAATACCTATGTTTATTTAAACAAACAATAAAGCAGATTAGAATAATACAATTCATGAAGACAATAAGGAAAAGTTTAATTGTAATAAATACTAATATAGTGATAAAGCATTCTTATTTATTGTAAGATATAGAACCAAGCGGGGTCTATTTTTGTAGTTTTTTATCTATACTATACAGATTCCCAAAGCAGGTTTAGGTGTGTAATTAAATATGCTATATTTTAATACACGGAATTTGCCTAATTAATTATTTGAATATTATTAAAAATATATTTTGTGCAATAATTTGTAGTACATACACTGAAATCTTCAACGAATCAAAGTCGTTGATCTACTTACCTATAGCAAATTATAAACTCGACATCTTCGAAGTCGGTAGAAGGGCATTGCCGTCTTGTTTCCCATCTCCGTCGATATTTTAATTATTTATTTATAATGACACTTTCTAAATTCAAAATAACCCAAAATATCCGAAACATAAAAGTTATATTTTTTTCCTATATCTAATGGACATAGTAGATACATCTTATTATTTTATCTTTATGAACAAATTTTAATTAAAATGTTGCATTTTATATGTTCTAAACTAATATTTGGATACAAAAAAGTTAGATAAAAAGTAACTTTTTTAGAATCGCTTATTCTGTCATAGTTTGAAGGCGCAACGGTCAAATGTTGGTTCAGCGAAGCGGTCATGGTACAAATTGAATGAACGAAATCTGATTAGCGCTAAGGTCACGTGGGAACATAAACTGTCGATACATCTCAGTTGTAGGTTGTCAATAGGCTCGCAATAAGAGCTCATGGTAAGCCTCTAGTTCTAGTGGAACGACGGACGTCAAGGGGATACAAGGGGTCGATTTCAGTATTCTACCTCGACATCCGTTGATGAAACTCACCTGCAGTTTAGCAATAAACATGGTTTCTTAACCTAGCCACAACCCTCCAGCCTCGCTTGGTAACTATTTTGTATATCTAGTAAAATAATACATAGTATAATATTTAAACTTGTTTTTAAACACTTGAGACTAACGAATAAAGTATATACAAAATGTTCATTGCAATGAAATCTAAAGGTGATTTGGTTGGAATTTCTTTTTTTTTGTAATGTAATTTTTTGAGTGAGTTTTACTTTAATGAGTTTATATAAAGCTCAGTTCGTTTGCATCAGAAGCGATTCATTCTTTTGAAGTCAGAACATCAATAACAAGAATAGCGTAACGGAGGGATGCGAGAGGAGGAACGAAAATGTACTCACCAATTATATGTGTACAAACAGTGAGCACTGCCTATATACTATATTATACAGTCGTCTTCAAATCTTTTTTTTTATTCTAATGAAACGCTGAAGTTACCTTAGGACTTAACAAATATACATAATTTAAGTTCTTTAATGTAGTTGTTTTAATATAGTTTTATTTCAATAATGTGATCGGCCTAACTTAAAGAAAGTATTGAAATGGGAATATCATATCTGTTATTAAATATTTGTTTTTTCGAGATGTATAAATTATGGAATGAAAACAGGTTTAATCTGGTTAAGTGAAATGAGCACTGTTGTAATATTAACAACATTTTCTTCACGCGATTTATGAACCCTTCTGTACATAATGGTACTTATTTGTTCGGTGTGTAACACGTCAGCCATTTTTCATAGCACGGCTGAACGGTTGGTCGCCAGCGAACGAATTTAGACGGAGACATTTCAGCTAATTGCTTTTTTACCTCCGGCCCGACCTAAATAAGGAATTACGCTTGATCTACCGGGCATTGTTCGTTCAATTACAACACAGGATTTCAAGATTTCTTGCGTTTCAAAAAATAGATAATAATGTGCCACTAACACACTTTTTGAATTTTTTTTCAAATTTGAACAAATTTACTTTTAGGTACTTGGTCTCCAAAACATATTTTATTTTCTGAATCTTAACTTAGATTTTTATTTTTACCAATAGGTATGTACTCTACCTGAGAACATAACACTATACCTTTACGCAATGCCAGAGAATCAAAGCGATCGGAAAGGGCATTATATAAAGTGTATTGATTGGTCTGGTCCTATTATCAGCAGAAATCTATAATGTATTTTTGGACAAAATTGTAAAAGAAGGGATGCAAATAATCATCTACCTACGTCACACATGTTTTAAGAACTTTTCATACCCTATGGACATCCTACAACTGAACTACACCACTTATTCTTATCACAACGTCGAATATACCAGTCGATATAGGTTTCCACGCCACCTCAGAGGTAATCAGATTTCGTTCATTCAATTTGTAAATAATTAATTTGCCCGATTACTGTTCAAACTAAGACAGAATAATCGATTCTAAAACAGTGAGTTATTAGGAAATTATTAAAAAATCGACGGAGATAAGAATCAAGACGACCCTTTCTACCGATTCGTTGAAAATTTCAGTGTACCTACACACAATTGGACAATCTATGTTTAAAAATATTCAATTAATTTATAAGTGTTTAGACAGTAGGTATAACAAAAACAATAAAACATTATTCCCAACAATATTATGATGTACCTATAATTTTAACCCAGCCTTCGCCCGCGTTGTTTTGTGCATTTGACCAAAGTCCCTTGCGACTTTTTCGACGAAAATCCAGTGTATTAAAATATATCTAATGAATTACACACCTAAACCTTCTTTGGGAATAAGACGCATCCTGGTTCTTCATCTTATATATTATGTCACCGTAAAATTGTAAATACAGTTAGATTCTAATCTATCTCGCAAGATTGTGAACTGTCAAAAGATTGAGAAACTCAACGTATTGCTTACAATTTAACGTATTTCGGTAGATTGTAATCTATCGAAGTAAAACCGTCTAATTGTGAAACGGAATGCACCTCGCGCGCTGATTGGGTGAACGGAATACCACCACGGAATGCCACCATTCTTGTTTATTAATTTTTTTGTTGTCGAATGTAAACAAACAGTGTTTTGGTGAATGTAAATTGATGTCGTGTCGAAAGTAACTCACAGCTTTAGAATTAGTTATATGAAATTGTTAAAAATTCTGAGGCCAAGACTTAAAGTGGTTGTAGCGCCACTGATTTATTTGTCAGAATTATTGATTACCTACTAATTAATGAATAAATGATTGAGAGCACAATTCTTGAAGTGCATTCATTTTATTTGACTGATACACGTGTTTCATTCCCAACTCTATGGACATAGAACGGTCTACTATCAAGCCGACCAATCAGGGACAGCCTTCGGACAGTTGACAATTTTAAGATTGTAATTTGACGGTTTCACTTCGATAGATTACAATCTAACGATTAATAATACGTTAAATTGTAAACAGTACGTTGAGGTTCTCAATCTTTCGACAATTCACAATCTCGCGAGATAGATTACAATCTAACGGTATTTAAAATTTTACGGTGACATATATATATAATATCAATAACATAAAAATTAATCCCTGTATCCCTTGGTCACGGCATCACGTATGAACGGCTGGACCGATTTCGCTAATAATTTTTTTGTTGTGTTTGTTATTGTCAGGAGAAGGTTCTTACGAATGAAATAAATTAAGGAACTTAACCACCATACAGTTCTAAATTGTTTGATGTAACCTTATAGTTATATATATTTGACATACCCAACATGGACAGAATACGTACCTACTGCAAATATCGTCAAAGAGGATGTAGAAAATATAATTATCTATATTATATGAATTATAGGTCTACCAGGATCTGATGGCAAAAAGGGAAAAAAGAAATTGACGCTAGCAATACTGGGGAAATTGGAGTAAAACGTTTTGATACTTTTTTTCCCTTAAAGCGGCTGATTGTATGTGATACATGCAAATATACAAATTTATCCAATGATCATGGATAATTTTTGAAAATTTTACTGTGGCGAATTTGGGGTTTGAAATTTAGATGAAAACTCCAATTATTCTGTTCATGAGTTTATTAATTAATTATAGGCTATTAGAACTTGAAAATGGTTCCAAATACTGCACATCCATAAAAAAGTTTTCATATGAAGAGGAAGACGCAGTATTTAAGATAAACCTATCCTCCTGCATCTCAATTAACTGATCTTGTTCTATGAACTGATTTTCAATTTTTATTAGATGTTAACAAGATTTTCGCCATTCATCGATCCCAACTTGAGAGTAAGCTTCTTAAATCTCTTCTCTGTTAAACATTTTATGTTACTTGCAGGTATAGTAACGTTTTTACCCGCAAGTTTTTGTTTCATTATTCCCCAGATTAATCCTATGGGGTTTAACGTACAATGATATGGTGGGAGCCTCAAGACTTCGTGGTCGTGTGATTTAAAAATCTCATCTATCTGATATTTAGGTTTTTTTTCAATTCTAAATCAAAACCACCTTTCCTATTTTTACCGGGCGTACTAAATACGCCTCTGTTAGATCTGCCCTCGGCAACAATTCGTCTTATGGTAGTATTAGAAACCCCTGAAATAAACCAAAGTTTATATAATTACATAATATAATACACACGAAAATCCAATAAACCAAAGTATCAAGACGTATCATTCCTACTAACCAGTCAACACTTGCACATAGCTCAATATCGATGATTGTGCATGTTCTGCACCTTGTTGATCAAGTATTCTTTGATAAACATTGAAAACAATACTTCTTGCTTGCGATCGAAGAGGTTTCTTCGACATTTTCACCACTTTTTAAAGGAAATTTGAAGCCAAAACAAAAACAATTCCTCGAAATTTCAGTTGACAACTGAAATTTTTTTTTGTTGCCATATGAAAATCGCTAATTTTTTAAAAAAAATTTTGCCATCAGATTCTGGTAGACCTATAGTTAATGTATTAAGTTAAAAAAAAAGGAATTTGTTTTTATATGAAAGTTACTTATGCCATCCTATTTATAAGTTAAACAATTTGTAAAACTATAATGATTATAAAACTGAAATATTGAAAAAGTCTAAGATTGATAGCTCCTTTGTTCGGTCTTGTGATTCCAATACGTTTCAGTTTATAGGAGGCCATGGTACGAAAACATGCTATTGAATTAAGGAAGCTATTTAATCATCATCAATCAACTGAACTTATTTAAGAAAGCTCATAGTAGGCATCGAGGCCAGGTGAAAACTTTGCAACAAATGACAACCTTAGAGTAAAAATAAATATAGACACGCGTAAAAAGTAAGAGTGGACACTCTAGATACTTGGCTCAAACAGTCATGTGATGCATCACGTAGGTATACTAAAATAAAGGCAATAGAATCTACCATCCTCTAAATAATAAAGACAAATGGCAACACTATTAATATCAACAAAGTAAAGTTGTCAACATTAACAACCACCAAAACCAATCAAATTCTTTTCAATTTTGTTAAAAGCGAATGAAACTAAATAATTACATTTAAGAACATGGGAACAGAAGTGGCTTTATCGTTTAACTCTTTACGTACACAATTAGAAAATGAAAGAAGTAGTTTGTATAAAATTGATGAAAATATAAAAAAAATTGTGCAAACTACGGGTCGATTTTCCAATAATAGGTTAGTTTTTTGTTTAGCTACCTTTTTTAAAACACTAATTACGTGCTTTGATTATTATATTGCTTTTTGTAGGTATAATGCTTCTAGTGACAACTCTAGAGGACAAAGACAGCCAAACCGGAATTATCATAATACAGATGTGACCAAAAATGATGATGTCTTTAAACGTAAACACGAAACAAAAACTGTTTTTAGCAGGTACGTACTAATAAGTTACCTTTAAAAGAATATGCGACATCATATAAACTAACGTAAATTTATAGGATATCAGCAAAAAGTGCAGATAGTGATGGAGAAGATGAGGCATCTGGTCCTAAAAGGTCTAGAGTTTCTTCAGCCGTATCCCGCGAACTCCCAACAAGAGCGGCTGTACTCAGAGCTCAAGGTGATGATGAGCAAGCTAGGACTAGGAATAGAAGGATATTTGGTTCCTTACTTGGAACCCTTCAGAAGTTTAAACAAGAAGAAATAGTCTTGCAGACTAAAGTATGTTAGATAAATTAAACTTTGTTTCAGTGTTTAGATAAATTAAACTTCGCAGACAATTGCTTTTTTGACATCATGGTATGACAAAACATCTTTCTTTTGTTTTATTAGGAGGACAAAAAAGCTCAAGTTGAAAGAAAAATTGAGGAACAAGCTCGATTAGAAAAGGAAAGGGAGTTGAAGGAGCGTAGGGTATTGTTTGCTGAGCGTGAACTCAAGAAAGCCACCATTAAAGCTTTAGAGGCCAAAGTGGCACGTGTTCAAGAGTTTGAAAAATGGGAACAATCACAGCGTAATCTTGGAAACTTTATATTGACTAAAGCTAAGCCTCATGTGTACTGGCTGCCTAATCTAAATAAAATGTCTGAGAAGGCTCAAGAAAAGTTAAAATCAAGCCAGCGGTATCATGAAAGTGAGTTTGATGTTTAGTTTATTTTAATGACTTACCATTATTAAAGAAAAACAATTTACATTATTACTTATAAGAGTATTCACAATATAAATTATATATGTACCTTTGTAAACTACTACTACTGTTTACAGCAAAATATGAATCGATATATCTCAGTAATTCTATGATCAATATATTATGTTGTGCCTAAATACAGTAGTAAAAAGACTATTTAGAATATAATGGTTTGCTAGATGGAAATGTATAGTAGAACAGAGGACAGAGAAAACTTAATATATTATAATTATAGATTAACATGGTAGGCTAAATACACTTAATGAGAATATTTTTTCTTCATTAACAAAGTATTAATATATATATATATTAAGACATTTAAGTACTTTGAAGTAAATGTTAAATTTAAATATAATTATAAATATTCTTAGAATGCATGTCCAAAAAGCGTCAAGAGCTGGAGGAAGAATTGCAGAGAATAGAACAGAGGTGCTTGCGACAAAAGGCACCAAGAGCCAAGGAAAACAATCCTGAGGCCAACGATCATGCATCTAACATCAATCCTGAAGAGGTAGATTCAAAATCAGAAACAATGCCTGGTGCCATATTTATATTATCTTTACCCCATTTCTTATTTTGCAGGCTGAAAATGGTAATAAGAAGAGAGATAAATTTGCTATGGATGCTGATGAGAAAGAAGACAGTGATGGAGAGGAACATCCAGAGGAAAAAGAATTGGACCAGAAAACAGGTACATAAAATTTTTATATGAACTGCTTATCTTGATACATTATAATTTTTTTATCTTGCTATGTGCACCATACTTTTTATTTATTTCATATGTATTTATCTTTTCTTTAAATAAAATTTAACAACATCTTTGTTATTCACAATCATGATTTATTATAACTACTTAAATATTAAAAATTATTTATTAATTCTAGCTACAATAAAAAATAAAATGCATGAAGACACAGAACTGAGTGAAGCTATAATAGAGCATCAAGATAATGTTAAAGATGTTGAATTAGAAGTTACAACAGTAGATAATACTCATGAAGACATCAATACCAATGCAACTGAAACATATAATGATAAATCCAATGAATATAATTTAGACCATTCCTAGATGAAGGCAAAAGGCTGAATGGTGGATCTGGTTAAAGATATTATGCATTTGGCATCAACATTTATTGATATGATCTATTTCAATTGTAACAATTAGAAATTTATTTAAATTAAAAGTATGACATCATTTGTAGCATTGTTAAACCGACATAGGGTATATCTTTAAAAAAAGAAACCTGAAGGTGTAGATTTGCAATTTCATGTATTTCATTTTATGTATCTGTCATTATGATACAACTTCAAGGAAACTGTATTTTCTATAATTTTATAAACTTGCTTTTTTAAGTTTATTTATCTTTATGACCAAGCTAAAATAGACATGGTGAGTTTTAATGCTGGATTTTAGGTTAAAGCCAAATAGTTTTATGACATAACACATTCAAGATCCACTACTTGGTCAAAACATGTGTGTCCTAAATTAAAGTAATATTATTATAAGATTTATCTTGAAATATTATTTTAAGTCATATTGGATCAATAAAAATATAATATTAGTCAGTTAGTTTTATTATTGTTATTAGTTTTAATTCAATTCAATTCAAAAATAGTGTGCAGACTATTGCGATAAAAGATAAAAAAATGTTATTACTTTTTAAAATATTTCTTTATAACATGGCTAGAAGCATAGTAATAATGTTGCTTAAAAGTTTCAAGCCACTAATCAAGTGTAAATATCCTAGAAGCAATATCATCCAGCATCCAATCCATGCCCTCAAGAAGGTTTTCTCCAGTCACGGCAGAACACCTCACTATGCGCCAATGGTGAGTTTTAATGCTGTCCAAATCTAATACCTGAAAATATTGAAACACCATATACATATAATATTAGTTCTAATTGTGTGCTATTTAATAGGAATTTTATTAAACTAATTATTTCCTTTGCGGTCTGCCATTATATTATTTGTATTTGATTGTGATTATCATGTAAGGACTAAGTTTTGAGATATCTTAGGGAGCAATCAAGTCAGTCCCATACAGCTCAGGGTTTCATTTGTATCAACATATTTACTAATTATAACAAGGTGATTTTGTTACACACATTCTCAAGTGCATTTGAAACATTGTGAATTCTTTTATTATAAAATCATGCCTTGGTGTTACATTTTTTACATGAGGCTCAAGTGTTTATCCTATTTTGTTAAAAAAAACTTACAAGAAGGTAAATGAAAATACTCTGGAATATTGATTTGTGTAATGATTGGTAATTGTATAGGTTAACACTTGCCTCTCTGATTTCTTGCAAGGAAAGTGCTCCAGGCAGGTCTGATTTATTGGCAAGTACAAGAAGTGTAGCTCCTGAAAGCCGTTCCTCCCTAAGAAGTGAATGTAACTCTCTCACACAGTCTGCAAGTCGTCGGGGATCTGCACTGTCAACTACCCATGCTACACCATCTGTGCTCTCAAAATAATTCTTCCAGTATGATCTGTATAAAAAGAATTGTTACATATGTGTGAATTTTAAAAATGCAAAGATACAGTTGTATGCATTCATGCTATCAACGCATTAATTTCACCTACCTTAAAGATTTCTGTCCACCAACATCCCAAATATTCAATTTATATCCCTTATGTTCTAAAGTCTTGATATTAAAGCCTAAAGTGGGTGATATTGTATCAATGGGTTCACCATTAAATCGTTTAAGTATGGTAGTTTTGCCTGCATTGTCTAAGCCTCTGAAGTATATTTAGTATTAGAAAATTTTGGGAAAATAAATAATAAGAATAAATAGTTTCAGTTTAAAAGTTAAGGTAAAGGGTTCTCGATAAAATCTGAAATACAAACAAAACTAAGAAATGTGGATTAAAAAGGATACAGCATCAGTATTCTCATTTCTTTTTCTTTCTGTCTTAGTTTTTTTAGTATAGTTAAAAAACCCATTTTCTAATGTTTTAGCCTAAAAATTTCAATATTAACAAAAACAATCGGGCATAACACTTCACACATAAAAGATCAAAGCTTTTAAACTTTTTTAAACTTCTTTACCTCCTCGAAATTGTGGAATCTTGGTTTAATCATTAGACCTTACTCCTTAGTCAAACCCACTTTAACCACAGGTGACAGGACCAAAGAGTACTAAGAACAAAACTGTTTCGACGTTTGTGATATAATATATTATATGTATTATGTATAGTAAAATTTATTTTCGCTTAAATCCATTTCGACTATACCGCCGATGCCTTTCACTTGAATAATACGTATTTTATTTTTATAATTTCCTGACCTATCTTAAGCAGCAGAATCTATTGTTTATACTTTATTCCAGTTTCTATATTACTAGTCCCGCACGTTGATATTGCGATGGAACCTTGTTACAATAACAGCTGCGTGACGTCAACCACCGCAGAAAAGTACAGACAACAAAAAAGTTAATAATAATAATATTCAAATGTCCGTCACATGTTGCTTTGAAATTAGCATATCCTCAGTGTCCGAAGCATTTTTGGGCACGGTTTATATTTTGAATCAATAACTTAGAGTCCTCTTTCTCCTTAACGAAATAATTGTCCACTTTAAATAATAAAAATTAAAATTTTACGAGCACGGCTGTTAATTACTTTCTAGATAAGTATGATAACAAAACTAAACAACAAAAATAAAACAGGATAACGAAAATAAAAAGCAATAAAAACACGTGTTAGATGTACTCAATACGCGTAAACGCTGGCTGACTTTGTACACGGTACTGACACTTACAGTTCGACTACGTCACTAAGATGGCCGCCAGTCGCAATATCAACGTGCGGGACTTATATAAAACAGTACAATAGACAATCTTCTCCCGTCGAATGTTTAACGCATGAAATTCAAACAACACCAATGACCAAAGCTACAGTAACAGTAACCAATATGGACTCCCGAGTCCCGTTCGATGGGCCGTACTGAATATGTTGATACCGATGTTTCCCCTTATTTAATACACGTTCAACGTATACAAAGTTCACCTGACGATGGGACCATTCTCCATCCTATGAAATTTGGCAATTTTTTAAAGTAGAACTAATTTAATAATATTTTTCCCGGAAGTGTAAAGCGTATAGGAAGAAACAGGTGCGTAGTTGGCTTTTCCGATTATAAAGACGCCAATAATTTTCTTAATTGCAATTAAAAACGAAAAAGTTAAAAGCCTTCATTCCCACTTTCAGCGTAACAAGAATGGGTCTAGTTCGCGGGGTCCCTGTAGATGGTAGTGTAGAGGAAGTTCAACAAAATGTATCAGTACCTATAGGCTACGACAAAATACTTAAAATAAGACGTTTGAATCGCAAGGTCAAAATTAATGACTCGGTTTCTTGGAAGCCCTCTGAATCAGTTGTAATAACATTTGATGGGCAAGTTTTACCAAAAAGGATTTTCATGTGCTATAATACTCTTCCAGTAGAGATATGTTTATATTTATCCTATGATACAATGCTATAAATGCTTCCGTTAAGGTCATACCTATCAAAGTTCAATAGCGTTGACGTTGATCAAGACTCCAATATGTTATAACTATGGAGGTCAACATGCAAGTGTATCATATGACAGGTCAGATGAAGATCCTCTGTACTGTGCGAAGCGTCCTATTCAGCGATAGATAAATCATGTCCAGAATTTGTGAGACAGACAGAAATCAAAGTTAAAATAGCTCAGAGCTGCATGTCATGTCGAAGCCAGTAAATATTTTCCTTCTGTTAAGTTCAACAATGGGTCCCCGTATCAAGTCGGAAAATGCATATATTATCTATATAGTGGTGTTCCTTTTACTCGATTAGGTACAATACTTTTTAAATCATTGAAATCAGTAATTTGGTTGCGAAGATATTACACATTTTGTACAAGCCAACCGCGGGGCGGCCGAAATGCTCATGTGACGTCACGAGATCCCTACAACCCGCGCTCTCGCTCTTCGCCTTTCATTTATTAAAGTTTACTCGATCTGTGCGGGTCGTGTTATTGTTTTGTGGTTTTTATGTGAAAATATGCCGCATTATAGTACTGTATAGTAACGAAATGTACTAATATTTCAACTAGAACACCTGAAAAACTGTTTTTTAATGTGCCAATGGACCTGAAAGTGCGCAAAAAATGATGTACCTACTGTCATGAAGAGGGATGACAAAGTTCCGCTTTCTTGCCACACTGTAAGATATTGTTGCGAGAATCATTTTGATGTAAGTAGCTCCATATACCAACTAGGTATTATCATCATTACTCATGTAAACAGTAACTTATTAAAAGTGACCTCAATAATTGATTGTTTCGAGGTGCAAATTCAAAAACTAAATAATGCCACACAGCAGGCATTAACTTGGTCGCAATACAAAAACTGCAACACCATTAAATTTCTGATTTCCATTACACCTGATGGAATGATTAATTTTATTTCTGAGGAGTATGGCGGAATGGGGCGGACCCCAGATTCCACGATCTTTGAAGACTGTGGGTTTCTAGACTCTTTTCATAGCCCATTTATTATAACAAAAACAGTGTAAGTTTTCAAGACCACCTAGTGCGAGTTCAAGCTCAAAACCCAAAAAGAGGAAGTGTTGCAAACAATCTTCTTGATTGCTGCGTTGAGGGTAGATGTTGAAAGAAGCATTGGAAGATTAAGAGACTTTCAAATGGTTGGACCTCATGCAACTGTCAACATATTTTCTTATATTCAACTATTGGATTAGAACAAAAACTTTTGCACTTTATGTTTTAGTTACTGAAGGACTATAAAACTACATTTATAACATAAAACCATTACGGGTCCACATTTCGGAAGTTTCAAAACTCGCATATTCTTCTGCAGCGAAGTCTGTATCTCGAAATAGGGATAAGTAGAATATTCCTCATATAAAAAGACAGTATTTTTAAAACCTCGCTCTCCCCCTAAACCTCGACATGTTTATGATCGTGTTGCTCATAATAATGTATTAATTGACTTCCAAGTTCCAGAGCTTTAAAGTCGCAGTGCTCTGGTTGGTCACAAAAATAAAGAGGAAGAAAAATCTGATGTATTAGAAATGATACAAGCATTATTAACTACTTTAATAAATTCAAACTTACTGAAACCGTCCCACGTTGCCTCTATTAATGAAAAAGTAAAAACAATTAATGTTATTAAAAATAATGGATAGCAAGATAATTCAATGGAATTGCAAGAGTGTTGTTCCAAAGAAACATGATTAAATATATTTGATAAGAAAACATTCTCCTGTTGTTGTCGCGTTATCTGAGACGTGGTTGCAGCCAGGGTACCTATTTAGGATCCCTGGATAAACCTGCTTGCGTGGTGACAGATGTGATGGCCATGGTGGCGTAGCATTACTTGTCAGAAATTCAATAAATTTTTCTGAAATTGTGTTTTCTTCATTAATCTCTAGTGATGCCATTAATATTGTCGGCATGAAAATTGATAATATTTCTTCGTATTGTTGATAATAATTGCGAGTGTGGAGAAGATATTGGTGACCTCGACCATATTTTCTTTTGTGGTTCCCAATATGACCGAACCTCCTTTCTGAAATCCTTATCTACAATTACTTCATGTTCCGTTTTCGACTAAAATCTCCTGTTTTTTGCTTTTTCTTTTATTGTATTATAATATATTATCTTCTTTCATAATCAATAATAATATTAAGATGTAATATGTGTAGGTACATATTTTGTTTTTAACCAGCTTATCCCTTTATTTCCTTTTGATGTATTTCTCGCGTGTAGTTTTCCAACCTTTAACATGAAACTGGCATAAAGTTAAAATTATTGCCATAATATTTAAAAAAAAAGCTTAAGATGCTTAAGAACGCTCTGAAAAGAACAAGTTAAGAAACTCGGCGGGGTTTCTTATGTTTGACCGAACATGTTTACAAATCAAAGATTTATTAGCGAGAGTAAAAAAATTTAGTTTAACATATGATTTGAATTTGTCATACGAAAATAATAGCTCGCCTACAGATTTACCTAGTTAAAAATATACTTTAGAAGGAATTACTAGTTTATTAGAAACTTTGAAGGATGTTGAACTTCGGGTAAGTTTTGTCCTTCTGACGAATATTTTAATTTGGAAACTACAATTACATAATAATAATAAAGTTGATTTGCTTCCTCGCAATATTGCATTTTCTAATATTGACCAACTTTGTGAGGGGCTGGTGCCTATAATAAGACTATAGCGGTAACAGGTTCGCGGATAGAAAATATTATAAGCTTGGTTCACTGTCTAATATTCATCAACCAAGATGTGCGTTTGCGGCCCGATCTTCTTATACCTACCAGTTTGCCTTGCATGATTAGTTGAAGGAACTGGTACTTTTTGTTGTTACGTTTGACGTGTCCGAAATATTGTAGTTTCCTCCTTAGCCTTCTTTGTTCTTCTGCATTCTGACCAGCATTGTTGTATTTAGTATGCAGTCTGTCCAAGATATTTTAAGCATTAGTTTATAAAGCCAGATCTCAAACGCTTCCAGTTTTTTGGACTCAGTCTCTGTCGGCGTCCAAGATTCTACGCCGAAGAGCAGCACAGAGAAAACGAAATTTCGCGCATAGCGCCCTTGAAATTTTGTCATGCTTGTTCACTTCTACAACGGATCTCGATGCTGTTGTCACCCTTTTTTATCAATCACTGTGCCTAGAAATCGATTTTTGCGAGACTCGTTCATAAGTTTGATTGAAAAGGTGTATAAGTTGCGTGAACAGCTCCGGTGTTTGGCTATAGACAATCGAAGCTCTCTGCCATGAAGATCATCAGTGTATCTTAAGTTATTCAGTAGTTTGTCATAATGTTGTCATGTTCTATGCCATTTGGACATTTATCTAGGGCTTCTGAAAATATTGCATCGGCATACAGGTCAAATAGCATAGATGAATTGCCGTTTACTCTTATATTATCACTTTGCTTCCAATATAGGTTTTTAATTGAATTCTTATAATTTATGCCAATTCTCTGGACTATTTCCATCGAATTCTTCTCATAATCGACAAAACAGAATTTACTGTTCCTGTTCACAAGCATCTTTGCATTAACACATCTCACTTACAAGCATCACAACACACAAGCATCACAACACACAAGCATCACAACACACAAGCATCTCACTTACAAGCATCTTTGTATTAACACTTGATAGCCAAAGAGTGCCGTCTTTTGTTCCCAAACCGCTTCGTAAGCCATAATCCATATTGGGTGTAGGATAGTGTCGATTCACATTTTGAGGTAAAATAGTTTGATAGCATTGCGTTATTTGGTATTCTTTGTTTTAAGGATAGTGATAAATGTAGACCTTCAGACCGAAGCTTTTGTTATGGCATAGTAGATGCCATGCTCTGAAATAAATGGACCAACATCCCTATACTTGAGGGTCATATTGTCTGGTCAAGAGTCACAGAAAATTTCACCTATGTTCTCAAGTGTAAGCATGTCAAAAACGATGGGATTACAAGACCGTTAGCAACTTTTTAATCTGTTGTGAATTTATATAATCTTAGATGCTAAATAAATCAATCTATAGTCTATGCTATCCATCCATGGCGGATCTTTATACCTACACTGTCAAGTTTCTTTTTCTGCAGAAATTATGAAAAACCTTCAATGATTCGTTTTGGATTTCTATTGTGGATGTGAAGTGTGGCGGTGCGGTCTCGGTGATCGGGCTCGTTGGTCTCCGCCACCATGTTCAGTGGAACGGTGCGCGTTAAGGTGTGTGAGGCTACTGGCCTTAGACCGACGGATTTTCAGAAAAGGCACAACATGACCTTCGGGAAGCCTGGTGAGTTCACCATGCACTATAAACACCAATTCATCATTTTTGTTATATTTAATTCTATTCTCATAATTATCATACCTCTATCATGTTAAACATTTATCCTTAATTTTGCATGGGGATTCATGGCCTGGGTGTTGGTGCTATTTGTATGTATTTGATAAATTTGCAGACGATCAGCCGATAGATCCCTATGTGTCTATCGATGCAGATGAACATCATTTAGACCGCTCCACTACGAAACCCAAAACATTTGACCCTGTTTGGAACGAAACATTTTCACATGAAGTTCAAAGTGCCACTAAGTATGTTTTTTACTATTTACTAATAAACACATTGTCTCTTGAACTCTTGTTTCATTAGGGTTTTATAAGGTGTAAATTAAATTCTAATTATGGTTGAGAGTATTGTTTTTTTACATTATAATAATAATTGAACTTCTGATTATTACATTTCCCCTTTAATGATTTTTTATTTTATTTGTAGTCTATGCATCACAGTATTTCATGATGCTGCAATACCCCCAGATGACTTTGTTGCTAATTGCACAATTCCCTTTGAAGATCTTATGCACAGAGAAAAAGATGCTACAGACTTTTGGGTAAGTCACATATTTATAATTAACTTACTTTTTAAATTACTTGCTGTAATAATATATTTATTATTAATAACATTAAAGCATAGTTCATTCTATCATATAGTCGTACTTAGTGCTAAGTCTTGACTCTGAAATTGCAAGTAGGTGTTGCCTAACTTTTTTGCCAAGCAATATTTAAAAAAAAAATAGATATTGCTTATAGAATAGAAGTAACTGTGTAACACCATTTTAACTAAATAACTTTTTTGTATTTATCTTGGTGCTTACCTTAATAGTAGAGTTACTCCCTCAGAGTATAGCCAGATGCAGGCATTTTCTAAAGCATACCATTACACAGCATTCATTTAGTATTAATAGTGTTGAGTGTTTAATTATTTAGAATTAATTTATTCATTTGTATGTGAGTAATTGATATATAGTGAGAATGGTATCCTCTATTATTTAAATTATGCTTTTGACGCAGAAACCGTACAACTATGATGAAAAGAGGCACATCAGATCTTAAACCCTAACTACATCAGCAAGATTGTTGTATTATTATTTGAAGTCTTAATCAAAATGTTATCTTAAATGTTTGTGTACATTATGTGAATATTATTTTAAAATGCACAAAAATGTAATATTGTATCTGTTGTTTATAGATATTCTTTTATTGTTTTTATAATATTTTGTGAATTAGATGATACAAATTAATGTGTCACTTAGGATAACCAAGAATAGAATGCTATGTTGCCAATAAATGCTTATATCTGCACTTGCAGTATTATTTACATTCTTAAAAGTATCTACATCTATGTATTTAGCTGTGACAATATAGCCTATGTGCTTTTTGGTGTTTTAACTGAATATTAGCTAGCATTGAAAACTTTTTATCTTAAATATCCAATTTTGACTTCTAAAGCACATTTGAAATTTGTATAATAATAAAAAACTAAGTTTCATTTTTAAAATTGGTTCAGCAATGTTTAAGTTTATTGATTACAAATAAACTTTCCTCTTTATAATATAAGTGTGGATGAACGAGGTATGACAGTAATGTGACACAGATCACGGCTGCATCCTGTTTTTATCCCGTGAGTCAGCTTTGAATAAACATAGTGTTTCCTTAATTCCAAAAATAATTTTTCATCATTATAGTCAGGATTGGCATTAATCTAAATTCATGTGACATAAAATCACCTTAGTTAGTTACTGTTTTAACAAATTGAAAGAAAATATGATTCACATGTCTAGCTAATTTTCTTTTAACTATAAATATTAAATGGCTGCTATGTACACAAATCTGACATTCATATTTTAAGAATATCTTGTTTATGATAGCTTTTTGCTAGTTTACCGTATACATTGTCCCATTACCCTTAAGCGGCCTAAAGGGCCGTGTCTGCTTTATATGATCATTTTTCAATATTTAAATCATCAAGTAAAATATGACTGTATAAAAAAACTTTATTCAGTCATCTGAACGCGCTCATCTCCTATTGAATACAAAACCTAAGGCTGTTATACATTGCAGGAAAAACAGTTAACTTTTGCTGCCTCCAAAATATGTGCAATAGCCCTTAAGTTTTACCTTTTTGTTACCATGTTTAACCATCCAAAATTTTTTATTTTCTAAAGGTGGATCTTGAGCCACAGGGGAAAATTCATCTCAAAATTGATCTCAAGTGGAATTCTCAAGGTTGGTGTCTATTGAAATTTTCTGTTTTGTTTTTGAAGTTATACTAATAGCGTGTCTCACGTTATCTCTCTATTATGTCATGACAGCAGCGGGTGCGGCGGCGTCGAGCGGGCCTCGGCGCGAGTTCAAAGAGGGCGCAGGCTTCGCTCGGCGTCGAGGAGCCTTGCGTCGCAGGGTTCATCAGGTCAACGGACACAAGTTTATGGCCACCTTCCTTCGCCAGCCCACGTTCTGCTCGCACTGCCGAGAGTTCATCTGGTGAATTTCACTCGCTACTCGTCGAGTCGTCTCATTCTTTCTGAACATCAAAAATTAAACATTTGTTATTTCTAGGGGTCTCGGCAAACAAGGCTACCAGTGTCAAGGTCTGTATAACATAATCTTATATCGATAAATTAGTAAATGCATTTCCTTTTCTCTTTTTATGCGATGGAATCGTCTGTGTTCCAGTATGCACGTGCGTGGTGCACAAGCGGTGTCATTCGTCCATCGTCACGAAGTGCCCCGGCATGCGAGAAGACGTAAGTTTATATTATAGGAATAAATCGGATTTGGTGTCGAAAATAAAAGATGACGCATTTGTAATTTAGAATTTAAAAATTGGGATGTTTTCATAAATTTTTATTCAATACATTTTAGGCAACCTCGCGAGTCATCGCTTAGAGTATGTAATATATACGTGGGCTATTTGACTAGATTTTAAAACTATTTCAGAATATATTTATTGTGAGCGTCAGAATGGCTGCTCACTAGTCGTGTAGAAGGTTTAATTAATAAATAAGGAAATTTTTAAAATGTCGTTTAAAAATTACTTCCCAATTGCTTCTATTTAATTCCTACCACAAGACAATTGCTTCCTTGGTATCTCGGGAGAATCACAACAATTTTAGTGACCGTCCATTCTGACGTCAGAATGGCTGGTCACCTATCCTATTGTACTCACTATAATGAATTATCGATTACTTCATATTTCATGTTTTGCTTCCTATTTGCTTCTTCCTAGGTTTTCCATCCTCGATGCTGTACCTATCATGAAATTAAGATATCGAACAATGTTATTACAATTCCGCCCAGCAAAAATAAAAAGCAGAAACTAAAAATTTATTATTGATAATGAAATTGTAATTACAACAAACACTTGTGGACTAGACTCCGTATGCCAGCATTAGCTTTAGCATATATCGATGGAAGTAGTCAAAAACAGATAATAAATGAAAGTGATCACATTATGTGCCAGCTCCTTCGATCTATGTGTGAAAATAACAATAAAGAGGTTTATAAAATCAGATCATCCATTGCCAAAACGTATTTTAAAAAGGTTCAAAACGGAGATATGCTAGAAGTTGATTGTGAATGTTATGTGTTAAATATATTTGATAGAATTCTGCTCGAGTCTTCTCTTTTTGCAGATGAAAAAGCGTCGTGCACTAATTCTACCGGCCCTATAAATGAAGTAGTTAGAAAAGTGTCTGTTTTACGTTTACATGATACACATGTAAACGATATTGAAGAAGCAGCGAATAGACAAATGCTCGATACACCCACCTTTATACCATGCCGTCAAGCAACTGGCGATTAAATTATTTGAACTGATCTTATGCAACATAATAAGTTTTGAAATATCGGTTAAAACGGTTTCTGTTTATGAAGCACCAACAAACCAATTTTTACAGGGTAACGAATATGAATTGATTTCATTAATTGAATTTGTTCCGCTTGCTATTGGTGCAATGGGCCACTATAAAGACGTGAAAATGTATGGCAATGCTACGATGATATTGATATTAGAATACAAGGTTAATAAGAAGTTATAATAAAAAAATAATTCCACACTTTATTGTATAGGTAAAAAAAGGAATAAGATTAAATTAATTAAAAAGACTTAGAAGAAAAATTTATGAATGAGTATTGGTATAATACCTATTTGTATTATACCAATTCATTTTATGTTATTTTCTCTTGTATACAATATAAATAAAAGTTATTCCTTTACTTGGTGAAAGTTTTTACCGTTAAAGTACATATAGTGGGTTCTGTTACTACCTACCTATATTTATATAAATAAACCATAATTAAACTTAGTTTAACCAAATATTCAATGCCTGTATATTTTTACCAGGCACTGGGCGGAATTGTCATAACATTGTTCGATATCTTAACCTTCTACACGACTAGTGACCGGCCATTCTGACGCTCACTATTTATTAGTGACTAAAAACTTTATAAATTATTATTTTTACGCCTTAATTATCAAACTTGTTTTTTTATTAAAGTGCACCACGTCATATATAATGCTATATCTACAGTATATGTTACAAGCTATCTATTCTAAAATATATGACAATTATGGTATAAAAATACATATATGTACAATAAAAACAATACATTTCCTATTTTAGATTAAACAATCGTTTTCTTAATGATATCATCCTCATTTTTTTTTCAAAAGTGGACAGAAATAATCAGGCAAAGGCATATTATTTACAGGCAATTAGAGGTATGGGACGCCAACGTCGATTCGACTAATCTGTGACTGAACTTTTTGATAAATGTTTAACGCTTTTTAATGCCAAGTTTAACAGTGATGACTCTCAAAAACTCTTTAATTTTATTCTGTCAAATAGCTAAAGACTATAGATCGGCTGAGACGTTTGAATTGCAGCTCTAGCCGAGCATATATCCACAGGTATATTCCAATAATCTAGAAGGTCCGTTTGTTAAGAGAAATGAGTACGCTTTGCAGCAGAGCGTGTCGGGCGGACAGCGCTTCAGCGTCAACGTGCCTCACCGCTTCGTGGTGCACTCGTACAAGAGGTTCACTTTCTGCGACCATTGCGGCTCTCTGCTCTACGGGCTCATCAAGCAGGGCCTGCAGTGCGAAGGTACGCTCTCGCTCTTCTTCCGTATGTTCTGATGCGACCACGTGGTCACGGGTGACGCGACTGTTTCAGTGTGCTCCATCAACGTGCACAAGCGCTGTCAGAAGAACGTGGCGAACAACTGCGGCATCAACACCAAGGCCATGGCCGCCATCCTCAGCGAGATGGGCATCACCCCGGACAAGAACCCTCGTCCCAGAGCCTCCAAGGTATTCTAGTTACGGTTGCGGTTCCTTGTAAACTAAAAACGTGTATAAAAAATCGCCAATCGATCATCACGAATGAATGTCACTTTCAGTACTTGAACACGCCCATGTTGGAAGGCGCGCCCGATTTCATTCCCGAAGACGGCAAGGACGACAGACGGGACGAGAAAGGTACGACTCATTTTGTGGGTCATGTATCTTAAGACGGTTCGTTCATTGATTTGTTCATTAATCACTCATTTATCACTCATTCGTTCTTTACGTTTTCGTGCACCTAATATTAAAAAAGATGATTAAATAATTGCATTACGTCTGTTGGACATTGCACCCTCGGCCGTCCTCGTGATGCTTGACCGTGTGAATGTGTGGCCTTTAGCTGAGGAAGAGGGCGTGGCGCTGTGGGGCTCGCAGTGGATGGAGCTCAGAGACATTTTCACCAACTTCGAAGGTTTTTCACCTTTCCTTACGTAGGGCCGCGGGCGCTTCGGTGGCGGGACGTTGCTCATTTTTGGCCTTTTTTATCATTTATCTCTTGATACCTCTTAGCGATACCTATTCTTCTAAATAGCCTTAACTAATTTATTTCAATGGGTGTTGCTAAAACTTGTTGTTTTTGTTTTGTTGCGACCGTCTTTCCTGCGCAGGTGTCCCCGTGCAGCGGACGCGGCGGTCCCCGTGGGACGAGCTGGAAGATATTTTCGGGTTCAATGAAGGTTTTTTGATATTTTCATTGGTTTTTGTGGTCCCGTGTACTTTCAAACGATATTAGTATATGTAATGGTCGTTTGGCGCGTCGCAGGCGGGTCGGGCGGGGCGGAGTGCGAGGGCGGGAAAGTGTCCCTGGACGACTTCCACTTCATCAAGGTGCTGGGCAAGGGCTCCTTCGGGAAGGTCATGCTGGCCGAGAAGAAGGGCACCGACGAGGTAAACCTAAACACGACGACGTCTCTCGAGCGTAGAGAGCGAACGAATAACGTCCGAACGATCCACAGGTGTACGCGGTGAAGGTCCTGAAGAAGGACGTGATAATTCAGGACGACGACGTGGAGTGCACGCTGACGGAGCGGCGCGTGTTGGCCTTGGCCGCCCGCCACCCCTTCCTCACGGCGCTGTACTGCGCCTTCCAGACGCCCGAGAGGCTGTTCTTCGTCATGGAGTACGTGGACGGAGGGGATCTCATGTTCCAGATACAGCGGGCTCGGAAGTTCGACGAGCCCCGGGCCAGGTTCTACGCGGCGGAGGTGACGCTGGCCCTGCAGTTCCTTCACTCGCACGGGGTTATCTACCGAGATCTCAAGCTCGACAACATTTTACTCGACAGCGACGGCCACTGCAAGCTCGCCGACTTCGGCATGTGCAAGGAGGGCATCATCGGTACGCGCCCTTCCCTTCGCCGTTCCGCATCTCCGACGCGCCTTATGCTACGGCTCTCTTCTCATTGCAGACGGAGTCACCACGACCACGTTCTGCGGGACGCCCGACTACATCGCGCCCGAGGTGAGTGCCGTCGGGTTGCGCCACGAGCGCACGCGGTTCGACACGTTCGCGTCCTCACCGAGCGCTCGGTCCCCAGATCCTGCAGGAGCTGGAGTACGGCCCGTCGGTGGACTGGTGGGCGCTGGGCGTGCTCGTGTACGAGATGCTGGCGGGGCAGCCGCCCTTCGAGGCGGACAACGAGGACGACCTGTTCGAGAGCATCCTGCACGACGACGTGCTGTACCCCGTGTGGCTGTCCAAGGACGCCGTGTCGCTGCTCAAGGGCTTCATGACGAAGAACCCGGCGCGGCGGCTGGGCGTGGCCGGCGGCTCGTCGGGCATCCTGGCGCACGCCTTCTTCCGGGACGTCGACTGGGACGCCCTGGCCGCCCGGCGTCTGCGCCCGCCCTTCCGCCCCAAGACGCGCGGCCGCCGCGACGCCGCCAACTTCGACGCCGAGTTCACCAAGGAGGAGCCGGCGCTGACGCCCGTGCCTAACGACGTCCTGCGGGCCATCAATCAGGTGAGCCGGCTCGGCCGCCGTCCGTCCTCTCGTTCGCACGTGACGATCCGCTGAAACCGTCGTTCGACATCTTCCAGGAGGAGTTCCAAGGATTTTCGTTCGTGAACGCGGACTTCAACCCGCAGCGCGACGAGCGTCCGCCCCAGTGAGAGTCGGCCGCGTTCCGCCCGCGGGTGGGCCGTCCGCCGTCCGCCGTCCGCCGTCCGCAGTCCGCCGACGCGCCGCGCGGACGAGGGCGCCCCGCGAGCGACTCGCGTAGTCCCCTTTCTAGTCACGGCTCGTGCGGCCGGAGTCGCCGTTTGTTTTGTCTTAGCTTAGGTTAAGGTGGCGCCGTCCTCGGTCGAGCGCTTCGCGGTCGGGGCCGCCGGAGTCTCCTCTCGCGGTCGTCTCTCCGGATCGACCCGAAGACGGCCCGCGAAGTCGGCGACCGCGAGAGATCTCCGCGATCGCGATTATAATGAAAAAAAGGAAAAAAATCTTGTGCTCCTAGTCTGTTAAAAAGTATATTTTCTTCGAAGATGAATATGAAGAGAGCAATTATTGATTGTTGTAAATATAGAACTGAAGCGACGCGACGCCCGAACGCGCCTCGGGGTATCGGCCGGCCTCTCTTTCGGCGTCCGTCCGACTTTCTTTCGCGACCGGCGATGGAACTCGATCCGCCATCGACCTGAACGCGAAAGAGAGGCCGCGGAGCGTCGTTTGGAGCTCTTACGTGACCCGGTGCCGAACGGGTCGCCCGGAGCACCTTCCGTCTTCTTCTCTCGGTTCCCGGAGGGTCACGAAAGTCCGAATCCGCTTCTCCGGGCGAGGAGCGGATGCGCATCTCGCATAATACTCAGTGTCACATCCGCCTTCTCGCGTTCGGTCGTTCGAGACGTCGTTTGCCATAATAATGTGTTTCAGTACTCCGAGTGCGTTCGGAGCGCCGTTATTGTTTTTATTACGTTTTATCACAAACCGTCGAGTCGTTCGCGGCTCCGGGAAGTATTATTTATTATAGTTAAGTCGATACCAAAGGTTTAGTCGTAAGGAGCGAGCGCAGTCGTCACGGACGGGTGGCTTTACGTAGTGTTAGCGTCGTCGTCCGATTCTTTTATAATTTATTTAATTCGGTGTCGCCCCTGACGCGGGCCGAGGCTCTCGTCTCGTCCGAATCGCGGCCGACGGAGAGTCCGTCTCCGATAGCTTTTAGAGTCGTAGCGAGTGCGCGGTCCCCGTTCGCCGAATCTCGCGGCCGGGGATCGACGCACTCTTGGATCTCGAATACTTTACGTAGATCGTAGTTTCGGCCGCCCCCGCCTCTACTTTGTAAGAAATGGCCTATGGGTTCGATGTGTGTCTCGTGTTAGTGCTTATTTTAATCGTTTCGGCCGCAGTTCGGTCGAAAGAATTCACCGTTCGTTCTCACTTCTCGTTTTGGAAATTGGCTCGAGTGTCTCGAAAGCTTTTAGATCTGATCGAGTCTCCGTTCTCTTCGACCTCGCCGTCGGTCGGCGATCGCTTTACCGAAGTGTCGAGTGGCGCATATAATTATATTAATATTAATATATAAGAAACGCGTCGTCCGCGCGTCTCACGTTCCGACCGAAAAGCAAAGTTTGAGATTCGAATTTTTTGGAATCTTTACATTTTTGTCGATTTATTTACGATTTTTTAATTTTAAGTATTACGATAGCTGTGTAAGTAGAAGAATTTTATTCGCGGTTTACCGTTAAGGCTCGGGCGTCTCTTCTTTTGACTCTTACCGAGAGCGACTCGTATTATTAATTATACACGTCGACATTACAATTAATTATTTATCGTTACGGGTAATCGCCCGAGACCTTCTTCCTTTTTACAATTTTATACTTTAAGTCGTTTTTATGACTGTTTCGTGTCGAACTCGGTTCATCGTTGAGAGACAAAGCGCCCGCTGAGCAGTCCGTTTCACGAGTTACGTACGCTTTGGAGTGAGATCTTTTTTAATTTAATGAAATAGAGGTTTTGTGCCAAATCACACGAAGCTTAATATTACTTACTTTTATTTTTGTTTTGCAATTTATAAGAGACCAGAGATTTTATAAGATGACAAGAGTTTATATCTAAAGTTACCTAATTAATACAATATTTGTATGCATTTTTATTAATTTTGTTGTTTGATTTGATGACGATTAGATGTTTATTATTATTCTTGTTGTTCGATATATATAATGATATATGATAATGACGCTTACTTATTCGTGTTACGCGCCGAGTACGTCGTGTTTTGATTGTATAGTCTTTAGAGAAATGGCATCGACCTAATCCAGTGAACTTTGACTCTCCGTTCCGGCGTTTCGCTTCCGGCGACGGCAGATCGGAGAATCGTGCCCGAGGTGACAATATTTCATCCACTGTCGATATTCTCACCGTCACGAAAAAATTTAAAGAAACCTCGGGAACGAAAAGAATCTTACGAAATAGCCGTACTAAAGAGATTAAAAAGCCAAAGATGAAGGTACGAGCGTCCCCGAAGCCGAGGACCACGAGTAGTCTTGCCATAGAATATAGTTATCGCTTCCCGCGAGGTGTTGTCGGATGTCGGCGAAGGATATCTCACTTTTTGTCGGGGACGGTTTTTCAAAAGTTATGAATTCGGTTTTCATTTTAAATCGGAAGAAAGTGCCGATCGCCGCCCACGGACACCCGCGACGTCGGGGTCTTGCGGCATGGCCGGCCTTTTTTCGTAGACCCTAAATTGTATCGGTTCGGAAATACCTCTCTTTAGAGCGCTCTCCGTGACGTGTGCGGTAGGAGGTGCGGGGGGAACCATCGATCGAGTCGATCGGAAAGAGCAGGTCGTCGACTATTCGAGCCGCCTTGTGAGGATGCGAATCTTGAATTTCTGGGAACATCGCCCCCTTGAGCCCGTTAAGATTTTGAACATTAATTTAGCCTCATCTTCCAAATGACCGAAAAACTGAACATCGCTCGTTGTATCGACGCCGAGGGCGAAGAAATCTGACTAGATTCCTGTTCTTTTCGCTCGCCATCGATAAAATCTAATATGCATGAGAATCATCTCATTATAAAACGTTATTTTCGTCGGTGTCTCACGAGATTTAACAAAATAACACTAAATATAAATCAATCCCACGTGAAACGCAAATTTATCCGTCGTTCGTCGTAGCGATACGTCAACCGAAATCGGTTTGAAAAACCGCCCCTTAGTTGTAGCTAACACGGTACATAATATTGTAATGTAATTGTTGTTTGTTCACGGATCACTATTAGAACACATTTAGCGGATAAATTAATGCATATAATATAGTTTTATGAAATAAATATGTATATGTAATCCTACATGTCTATTAAATCAATGAAAATAGATAACAGCATTTGTTTTATTCCTTGCTATTTACAATAAAAAATTAAACGAAGTTATTCATAAATATTGGTATGTTATTTAAAGCTGGCGGCTTTAAAGCCGGGTCCACATTTGTAGCATTTCGGTGTATCGTATCTCCGTTGCGTGGCTTCGGCGCGTATCATGATCGTTAGTTTGGACGCAAAATGATACCCGTTTATGATACATGCCGTATCGGATACGGCCCGATCCGCACTAAGCGCGTATCTTGATACACCTCGTATCCGATACGCGTATCACGATCGGTGGTATGGACGTATTTTGATACTGTATCACGATACTGTATCGCGATACGATACTTGATACACCGCGAACCATCCTGTGTCGGTTTTTTCGCGATCATCAAAGGGAATACACAACATCAATGCGAGTGAAATTTTTGTATTTTCCGCTGGTATGCTGAAATTTTAAATCTCGCATCAATGGTATTCCACCATGTTTGTTTCGGTTTCTAAACACTTCCAGCGCCGTCTACGTCTAGATTTAACTTTTTTTGAAATACTATTAATGATAATATAACAGGCGCTAGTCACCGCCAAACTGTGAGCAATTGCTGACATGGCTAAACCGTTTGGGAACGAAGACATGACTGAACATTACGAGAAGAGAAAGGTGCACTGAAAGACACGCGCATCATGATACATCGGAAGAAAAGTGAAGCGTCTATATTTGTAAAGTTAAAGCCGATACACTGACATGATACAGCATTTGATAAGTATGGACGCGTTTTTTACAAGATACGCCTTAAATATACGACATGGACAAAATGAGCGTCCATATTTATGATACAGATACAAGATACGATACGACTGATCGTGATACGTCAACATGCTACAAATGTGGACCCAGCTTTTCACATTCACACTTTGTGCTTGTGTAGTGTCTGTGAATAAGCGTGAGGCAAGATGTCAAACTGAAATACAATCACAAATACATCATGAAAAGACTGTCCGTCTCTCTCGCGCTCGGTCAAGCTTATGAGTATAAAAGTGACAGTTATTGTTTTGCTTTTGCTACTGTTTATGTTGATCTTTTTTCAAACATTACCAGGATAATCTCGTGAAATGGTGCACAATGTTTTTAATAATTTTAAGCAGTTTAATAAAAAAAATATTTTTAATTTGACATCAGATGCGACTAGTATTGAAAAAATTGCTAGTGAAGTAAAAGTTGAGCTAGATGGAGCTTATGTCGAAAAATGAAAAATTATTTACACAAACTACTCTTTTACGTTCTTGGTCGGGCTTAGAACTTTTGGATCCACCCTCGTATGCACATAATATTTATATGAATTTGACAAAGTTTTATTTATTTTACAACCCACCCAACCTTACTAAAACCAGAGTAGACTAAAATATATAGCTTGGCAAAAAAGTCATATTTTTAAAAAGGTAAAATATGTATATAATATATATACCTACTGACAGACTACATCAAACTTCAGGATTATTTTTAGATAAAGATGGAGAGACTGGCCCTTAATCTTAAAAAAAAGCAATATTTTAAAATAGAACTGCAGTAAAACAAATGAATATAGCCGGTAAAAGAAAATTTACTCGTAGTATCAGATTTGCGTGTTTTTAAAATTGATTCTTATGCCGGCCATACACATTACGGTCTACCGGAGAGGTCCACCTGTGCAGGTATGCCTGCGCAGGTAGACCGGAATGTGTGTGGGAATAGACCTGTGCAGGTTTTATGAACCTGCGCAGGCGACCGGCGAAAGATAGAAAATCGATTCTTTCAAGTGACACTGTACGATGTACCTGTGCGTGTGTGTTAGGATAGTAATCGGCAATGTATCTACATTTATTACTTTTGTTTTATTATAGGAGTAACCATTTCAAGTAATTTAAGGTATGTTTTCTCGTACATTCGAAGATAGTTTTTAAAATCTTCTGGTTCAAATTTCAATTCATTTAATAAATGAACATGACTTTATGTTTTCCTTTTCAATAACCCAAGCTTACACTACTTTCTTCGCTTCTTTTTCGTATCATTTTTCATCAAAATTAAAGCAAGACCTAGCAACGCCAGCGTGTCATCGTCCACATAAGATGCCATCGCAAAGAGAACTGAAGACCGCTCCGATACACCGGAACGTCCCCATACACGCTACCATTTTTCGGTTGACCTGCGCAGGCATACCTGCACAGATTACCTCTCCGGTAGACCGTAGTGTGTATGGCCGGTATTATTGATTTTTTATTCTTTTGACAATTTAATTATTGTTACCAGCAGAATTGTTGGGTTAGCTTTTTAACTCATCGAGAGTTTCTGAACCATAATATGGATACTTCGTCCGAACAGTTGTAGCATTGGTGCGGAAGGGCTTGGATCAACGAACGATTGGTGGAAATGTAAAGTTAAACCAGTCTAAGGTTTCTAGAATAGTTTCAGAAGGTTTGTGGAGACAGGTTCTTACAAAAGGAGATATGGTACAGGCAGAACTCGAGCAACCACCGGTCGTGATGACCGATTTATTGTTACAACTTCCCTGCGAAATCGTTTCCTCACGTCAGTTAACATCAAAACAGAGCTTAATGAAGTGTGTGGAGTAAACGTTAGTGCACGAAAAATAAGAAGTCCTTCCAGTACACAAACTTAAACTTAAGGATATGACCCTACGCTGTTTTAAAGTTAACGAACCAATCTAGACTTTCAATTTAAATCTGTGTAGAAAGTTTGCATACTTGGTTAAAGTATTTATTTCAAAGTCGTATTTTACTTTGATGCAGTTTATGAGTCCGTCAGTGTATATGACTATACTTATAACTAGATCAGCACACTACATCAAAAAACTTTTAGAAAGGGATACAAGAAGAAACTGTATAAGCTAATATGTAGGTATATAATTATATATACATAATATATATATTTATAAAGCTGAACGTGTGTATGTCACTAATCTCCTCTTAAACGGCTGGACCGATTTGAATGATTTTTTTTGTCTGCGTTTGGGTGACGCCCTAGATGGCTCTTTTCTCGATGTGCGCGGCAAAAACTGCCTTAGAAAACCCTCAGAAACGACGGACATCGAGCTTCGAGGTGATACGGATGGTATTTTATATTTTGCCTTGACGTCCTATAATGAAACTCAGCTGCAGACCGAACAACTCCTCTGAACACTCTCCATGGTAAATGCGGTAGAAGATGCAGAGTGACCCGACATCTCTCCGCAACGCCAAGGGATCAAGCCGCACGGAAAGTGTCTGGTCGTCGACGATTCGAATCGCTCTTCGTTGAATACGCTTATTTAAACTATATTAGGTATACTAATCGCTTGAAATATCATGCAGGACAACGTCTGTCGGGTCCGCGAGTTTTTTTAATAAAAAATGACTTATAATCTTCTTTGAATTTGTATCTCCTCTCTCTCAATTAAATAATATACACGTCGTTGCCTTTTAAAATATTGGCCTAACAACAAAAGATTTGCAAACATCATATTATGGTACATGGCCTGTGTTTAGGGACGCATTCATGATATTGGCTATGTGCGAGTGATTTTTTTTTAATAGTAAGACGGGAATGCCTTCTGGTCCTGATGCTGTAATGTCAAATACGTACAGGGATTTGAAAATAATTTTTTCACTCGAGATCGAGAAATCATCAAAGGAAGCTTTAGTCTTCGAGTGACATTGGGTGAATCATTATGGATCATGTGTAATGGTATTTTTACATGTAATCTACAATCACTACCTCTGTGTTTTCTTTAAAACGCTGTTCACATTGGCATCATAACTTTTCACATATTAAGTTTTTGTGGGGTAAGAGATGCTTTAGAGCTGGTACAGAGCATTGAATGCTATAGAATAGCGAAGCAAAGCCACAGCTACGTAGCGAATACTGACCCTGACATAATATTGTAGAAGAAGTCAGGACGTCTACTATAGAAGGTTGGTCAAACGTTGGATTAGCCAATAGTCCTGGGCAAATTAAATGGTAATTGCCCTGTTAAATCTTTTAAAACATAGCAAGGCAACATTTCAGGTGAAACGTAATTAAAATGGGATTAGGTTTGTAGTAACATACCAGTATATGATAATCTCTAATTAAAGGGTGCGTGTACTTATGTACGCGCGTAAGAAGTTATACTTCTTTGGCATTATTAAAAATAGTTTGGCTTTGTTCCACCTCTATTTTTTGATGTTTCACAGCGATAAGATGTCAACTCTTTTTTTGTATTCAATTTAGTGCACTTACACTGATTCATCAATTGTTTTTTGTCTCTTTTCCTTATATTTGCTAGATTAAATCAGAAAAATTACATGTTTTGATTAATCAATGTGGTCATTATTTAATCAAAACATTACTCGAGAATAATAATACATACGGATAGTTAACCTCAATTGTATTGAAGCACTTAGAAAGGTTGATGAGCACAGTTTTTTCACAAATATTAATTAGTATTGGTTTAAATATTCAATCACTTCTGATTATAATTCAAAAAGCATTGCTAAATTTCTTTGAAAAAATAATTAAAACTCCTTTATTTGTTTAAAAGGTAAATGACAAATGCCATTATGGTCATTCATAATTCTTGGCATACGAACTTCACGCATTTTCTATTTCTTTTTACTTGTAGATTGTCTTATTCCTATCTCGCTCGCGCACGCTATATCACACTCCTAATTTTGTGTCACATTAATTTTTTAATGTGACACAAAAAAAAATTTCACACTCACACAAATTTCACTAATAACGCGGCTAAAGAAGTATAACTTCAAAAAATAAGTTTTTAGAAGATTGTGTCGATATATTGGAATCTTTGAATGGAAAAAAACCAGTTCAATGTTTCTACACCCAA
Organism: Pieris melete; assembly: GCA_963693345.1. Taxonomy (NCBI): domain Eukaryota; kingdom Metazoa; phylum Arthropoda; class Insecta; order Lepidoptera; family Pieridae; genus Pieris; species Pieris melete. The sequence goes on from CAVNZK010000083.1 coordinate 88,848, forward strand.
TATTCAAGAGCTTTCTTTCCATAGTACCTTATAGATTTATTTTTTATTATTTCTTAACACTTACATTTAAATAAACTATGTACAAAGATGTATCCCACATTACAACAATAATTATAAAGTTTCGCCTGTTGAATACCTAATTCTAAATATAATACAGTCATCTGCCTGGGTCTGATTTCAGTTTTCACTTTTTTATTCGTATTTAAAATAACGACATCTCTTCTCCCATTATGAAACCTTTACGCCCGTATTAGACAAAGCGAATAATGCATATAGTTACCCCTAGATGACGCTCAGCTTGCTAATAAAACTATAATCTTACACATCTTAATATTATAATATAAATTACGTGTCACGTTTTTTGTCCGCTATAGACTCCTAAACTACCGAACCGATATGAATCAAATTTGCACACCGCGTGCAGTTTGATCTAACTAAAAAGATAGGATAGCTTACATCTCAATTTTATTTTATTTTATTGCAATATATTTGTTTATTATTTGATAGTCACAATTCTAACAGATGGCGCTGTGTTGAAAGTACCAACGATTCACATAAGCTACAATTTAATGGCATAACCACCAATAAAGCATGGTGGTCCCCATGACTGGTGTTCTCCTACCGTTTCCCTTGAATAGTTTACTATAATATAACAAAAACCTTAGCAACAGCAACGCTTGGCCGGTCTGCTAGCATATTATATATTAGGATTTTGTTTTATTGTTAACATTACATACATGAACAAATTAATGTTTAAGGAAAAATGGGTCCTTTATCAGTAAGGATGGTCATGGAGAGGATGGTCACAGAAATTGGCTTGACCAATTTCAGAAAGGAAATAATTCTATTAAACAACAGATATAGAATATGAGCTAAATACTCGTACCTCTATCAGACAATATCTATGAAACAAATAAAAGAAATTGACATAAGAATAGCCAAAGCTTGGGAGAGCTTTTGGGCGCTCATTATTAAAAGGAATCTTTTCAACGCAAAAGAGGAAGACAATTTAGAAGGTGCATAGACCAAATTAAGGAAACAGCAGGTGGTACCTGGCAGAGAGTGTAGACAGAAATGGCGGGATTTGGAGGAGGCCTTTACCAAAAAATGGCACACAGATCTATAGAAAGAACGAGATGATAGAAATATAAATGGATTTAAATGGCATTTGAAATAAAGTGGTTTTATTATTATTGTATATTTTAAATGTATTTGACAGACATATAATATAGCAGGGGAGCCCACGATGCTAAATGGGGATTTACTCGAGCGTTATAGAGACCAATTGAGTTGCGAAACTTAGATAATTATAAGAAAAAATGTTATATAATTGTTGATGCCAACCCCCACGACACCTCAGAGACTCGGGCCTGCACAGGATTATACGTTTATGTGTTCGTTTGAGAACACCCGTGCAGTAACCAAAGTAACCTCGGCGCGGCTTTGAATACCGGTGGGGTTTGACTTCGTACGTACTACTATTGTAGCCAATCCCGACGACGCCTCAGAGACCAAAGTAACCTCGGCGCGGCTTTGAATACCGGTGGGGTTTGACTTCGTACGTACTACTATTGTAGCCAATCCCGACGACGCCTCAGAGACCAAAGTAACCTAGGCGCGGCTTTGAATACCGGTGGGGTTTGACTACGTACGTTTTGTCGAGACGGTTTGACGTATCGCTGGCACCGCCTCAACCCACGCACCCCTGCTAGTGCGTAATTGTAGGATGTTGTCTTGAAATGAAACTGCGCCTTGTTCTTGTTTCTTGCTTCGCCGATTATTCGTAGGTCCCAGTTCGTTGTCGGAGGAAAAAGAGGATTTTGCGTAGATCTCGCCGAGCTTAAGTACTCCAACAGTATACCGCGACGAGAGCTGCGCTTACAGACTCTGCGCGCGTATACCGCGACGAGAGCTACGCGACCCTTTTATTCGGCGAAGCATTTTATAATTTATTTAACTATATTTTCTTTACATATTTTGCCTAACTTATTTATACTTAATTTCTACTTATGAGCTATCAACAATATTCTTATTTTACTTATAGCTCATACTTAATTACCATTTACGAGCTGCAAACAATATTCATATTTAACCTATAGCTCATACTTAATACTATTTAAATCTATGAGTCGCCAACAATAATGTATACCTTTTCATCGGTGGGGGGAGCGGACTTTCAAAAATTTAAAAAAAAAACTGGGCCATGGACATACTCGAGCGCATCAGATATTGATAGCATCCATGTTCTATGTTTTTTTAATAATGTACGTATGTTAATCTGATTGTTTGCGCGGTGGGGGTGGTCGTACGTAAGTGTTGAAATTGCAAAAAAAAAACTTTTCTAAGGGGGTGTAAACCTAAAAAAAGCTCTCATCTAATAATCTAACGATTTGGATGTGACGCAAACTCGCGATCGTTATTAGAATGTGCAAAAAAAACTTTCCTTCCCCTTTCTTTACGTTACTTGCAAATGGTCAGATTAGTGAAATATAAACTTCTTAGCATGTAACTGACTTAGCCTACCTTAATCTGATGCGCTCGAGGAAGCCTGATCCTTGACGGGATCCATATATATGGAGCTCATATTTGGTAGAGATACTTAACCGGGTACAAGGTATCTCCCTGTTAATCTGCCACGCTGGAGTAAATCCCGAAATCCCCTCTTGAGCTCCCCAGCTAATACAACCACTACATAATCTGAATTCAAAGAGGTTTTTTTTATATTCACAGTACCAAAAAATATTGAAATTTGTTTTCTTTCTTGTTATATAAATCTAAAACGTTTAAAATTACAAAACTATCCCGTTTCAAAGAGTTTAAATAAGAAAATAAAAATGGTGCTACCAAACAATATATAAATAACAGAGTTATATGTTAGAATAAAATGAATCGATAGAAAATCCATTTAAACCCGATTAGTCACGATCGAATAGGTAACGGTAGCACATTAGCGATAAATCGCGATCGTTCCGTTCTAATCTATGTATATAAGCTGTCGAGTTGATGCGATTTCACGGCTCACGGCTCGGCGGACGCAGACATACACACAAACAATAACAACATCTAATGAATAAAAGAGATAAATTAACCGAGGGGCCAACGAGCAGAGCTGCGGCGACTTATCACAGGGCCACCACTGCACGAGATGTGCTTTCGTGATTGGAATATTTACTTTAGAGGATTATTTTAATTTTATTATGTCGTCAATGGTTTTGATTAAATAAGACTTTCTCAGACCTCTTTAATATTATTATGAGTTATTAAAGTAAATTAGATATTTTTTAAAATAAAAATATTATAGGTGTAACATTGTTAAGAAAAAAACACATGGCGATTAAAAAGAGTCGCGGAGAGTTTATTGCCAGTTCTTTTCTTCCGTTCTACGTCCTTGATTTGAGAACTGGCACTAAATGTAAAATTAGAAGCATTTATATGTATTTCTTTACAGACAAGTCATAAGTGTACAAAGTGTTACCAATAGGATAAAATGATTTTTGAATTTGAATTTAACATTATTAAAGTTTAACAATATTGCGTTTTGACGCAACAACATTATCGTCATACCTACTCTGTTGCCCATATCTCATCGTAGACAGCCCTGCGCATAATGTATCAATCGTAAAAGCAAAAAAACACCGTATGGCGAAGTGGGATGATAATAAAATTGTATTAAAATAATTGTTAATCCAAAGTGTCGCGGTCGTGGCACAATAGGGTTCCACTTGCGCAGCTGACACGATAAAAAACTCGCCCGCACGATCTCATTCACGACGCGAGCACAATGATCGACAACCCCGAGTCTTTGAAAGGGCTAAACGCGGTATCAATTACCATTCGACTCTGCTTTTGAATGCGATGCGGTTAATATAAGCGCGAGAGCACTTTTAGTAAAACGTTTCGGGGTAAAGTTTCCTACTTGCGCAAATTTAATTCATCGCTTTGGCGATATTCTATTCGTTAGAAGTGCAGAACGGAGGAACAGCGGCGGCGAGCACGCGATGGCTGGACGCGTGTAATCTGGGGTCAGAGCGTGTCTGCTCGTCTCGCGTGCGACATGGGAGCTGTATCAGCTCATTATTTCACGCCGTAATCAGCCCTCTTCGCGTCGTGACCGCATTACACCTGCTCCGCCTGTTTACACAATTAATAGCGCCAGATATCACTTTTATTGTTTCGACGTTCGCGAACAGATGTAAAATAATCACTGTAGGTAACACTCAGAGATAAGTTTAAGTGCGAATTAAACCAATTATCAAGAGTTACTCTGAGTTTACAATAGTCTTCAAAGTTTCCATTGTTTAGCTGTAGAAATTTGAATTACATTTTTACAATAAGTTTTATGAACTTTTCTTCGAAAACGTTAGAATTCGTCGAAGCTTGTTCACCCGTAGAAGCAGCGTAGATGTAATCTGTAACAGTTAAAGAGATAAAGGTCTGCCAACACGTTTTATGTTCGAACCCCTAACGATATTCATTCCAGAGATAGCTATCGCCTCGAGACTTGTATAAATCCTTCTTAATAATATAAATAGCTTATTAAGTAGATTTAAGTCTCAAGGCGAGCGTGTATGCGCGTGAGTGTGGCTGTCACTTCCGTATCTGCTGCGCTAATTAGTGGGGAACGGGACACTAATGCATGAGCGGGGCTATCGCGCCATCGCCGTCCGCCGCCGACCTCGGCCAGACGGACAGACATATGTATGGACGTGAAACGCTTTAAATAGGAACTTGATCCGTTCAGTAATTGACGTTTTTAGGTTTAGAAGCCGTGTTAAGCCGTTGGTCGCGGGCTGACTCATGTGGTTGCTATTTATTGGAAGGGGATGAGGAGTCACGATTTGGACGCTTGTTCGTAGTACGTTTCCTCTATTATAAATTTTCACTGCTATTGGCCGCGTCAAAAGCATAATTAGATGTAATAAAATTGAATTAATAAATACGATCCAATTGACACATTATATTTCATCAAAGACCGTTCTTAGTGATTTTCGTCATGAATTGCGCAGAGAGGTAATTAGACACGAGGCTTTAATTAAATAAACTCATTAATGTGTCTCTATTGCTCCAACAGTAGCAATGTAAACATATCCTTATCTCGTAGAGTCGGGATATTCCGGGAGACAAGTTCTCAGATCACAGGTGGTCTGCATTCAGAGTAATTTACGAGCTCGACTAATTATGTAAATGTTAATTAAGAAACAATCTTTATGTCGGAACAATAAGCATATAGATGTATTGAACGGCCGAGTTATCGGTGGCTCAATGACTATATTTTGGTTAAAGAAAGTTCCCTTATCGCGTATTAAAATAACAAATTACCTTGCTCATGGGTGTTCGATATTTTCTTATTATGTCTTACTTCGGAACCGGTCGTTAAAACAAATTTGATAAGCTGTATTTTTGTTTTCATAGTAGGTATTATAAACATTTGTCATTATCCTAAATAACACTAGATCGGACATATTGTCCACTATGGCCAACGTGAATATCAAAAATATTATTCAATGTTATCCTGCAGGAGACGTTCCCGTCTTATGGAGATGCTTGGCAATAAATTAAAAAAGCAATCATGCTGCATTGCTCTCTTTGTCACAATATATAACATTTTTTGTCCGTTCCTCCGTAATTAAGGCTGCGGGGGGTCGACAATTTATATATCAATCTGTTTTGAATGAAAGGTGAACGCACGGAGGCTTCGCCGCACTCGTCTGGATGTGGAAAGGCCCTGGAGATGGACCGACTAGTAATGGATGCCGCACGCGCTTTATTCAAACTTTTTGTTGAGATACGCTTACATTTACATAAACATCGATAGAGCTAGGAAGTTAGTGGACGATCAGCTTTGTAGAAGCGACGTCTAGAGAGAGACAGAGAGAGAGAGAGAGAGCCCTCTACCTATCTAAGGGTCCCCGCACATGGGCCACCGGCCACAACCACAAAACGCCGCCACTGGTATATTTCCTGTTATTTTCATACATTTTATGGACTCGCCGGACACGGTTGGCGCCGGTGGCGGCCACACGCTACAAATCGTCGCAGCTTGCTTCTTGTGGCTCGCACCGGCCACTAAACGCCGACACAAAAAGCCGCCTCACGCCACTCGCGCGATTCCGCGCCCCTCTCTCCCTTACTTCAGTTAACCTGAAGTCGACGGTAACGCACGCACGTAGTCTGTGTTTCATATAGGTAGATAAATATGGATATAGAATTATTTATATCAGAGATACAATCCCGTCCTGCGATTTGGGATTCAAAAAGTGATAGTTTTAGCAATAGAGTAGAAAAAGTGAAGGCCTGGGAAGAAATCTCGTGTTACTGGCCAGCTTGTATTTTGTATATTTTCGAGTCCCACTATTTTCAACGTGTGACGAAAATTTAAACCATCCCTTTTGCGAATAAAGTTGTGCAAAATGCAACAAGATTTCACAATGTCTTCTGAGAAATGAACAGAAGTGTTTCATAGGCGATGTAATATTCTCCATTTGTTTGCTAGTACTATAACTAACTACTACGGTACCAGTAACTAATAACTACGGTTTCGTCTTCTACGACGACGTCTTTTTATCAAAAATAGCGCAATTAAACCTTCTTCGTCAGAGTCCATTACGATACTGCAGGCAAGGGTTAAAAAAAGTAGCAGCCACCAACCGCAAGTGTCGACCACCGGCCACAAGTGGCTGTCGCGCGCTTTAGCTACCCTTGTAGCCGCTTCTAGCTTCTCGTGGCGGCGTTTGTGGCTGTGGCGTGTGGCCCGTGTGCGGCGACAGTAAAAGAATATAATATGTCGGATTATCACTTGCATGTTACTGTAAATCATCGGTTTTTACAAACATATTTACTCAAAATACATGTTGTTAAGACAAAATATGTTGTAATGGAGTTGTGCCCTTTATATTACGTACTAAATACAGAATCGAGAGTTCAGTAGAAGGTAGAGAGAAGCCGTTATTTTCTTGGCCACACCACAGAACGTAACAATTCAGTGATGCCGTATTAATATGCTAATCCGTAAGTTATCATCAGGTCGAGGCAGTCACAAGCGCCGCGGTTTAAGCTTTAACATAAATATAGATAACTATTGTTTATGGGTTTGTTAAGTGGCCTCGAACCAACATTTTGTCAGTGCGTCAGTCTCACTTGCTAGTTACTTTCGGATAGGATTTAATTTTAAGGAGTTTTTCTTATTAATTTAGACTTCCCGTAGGTAAAATTATTGTTTAACGGAATAAAACAATAAATACGTTGACTTAGTTACTCGGCTTACCTCTAAAAGAAAAAAAATAGCATAATATATCCCAAATAATTGAATTTATTTAATAACTTCAAGATTGGAACAGCAGATGTGTCTAAGGATAATATAGTACCTAATACACATAAATTGCTGTTTGCGTTTTTTAAATACCTTTTCATTCAAAAACTGCCAACGAGTAGTACAGTCTTCTTACAATAGAAACAAACCGTTTCTTGTTTACCTTCAAGAAAAGAGCGTACCACTCTGGCATTGAGAGTGTCCATGGGCAGCGGTATCACTTAACATCAGGTGAGCCTCCTGCCCGTTTGCCCCCTGTTCCATAAAAAAAAAATCTACTGTGAAATGGGTTAATCTTATAAAAACACTAGCTTCCTCCCGCAGCTTCACCCGCGTGGATTTCATGTACCCTTGTAAGTTTTTTTTTCCGGCTAACAGTAACCCCAAACCTTCTTTAGGATGAACTCCCCGTCATCTATCTATATCTACTCTTCTATACTATGTATAAATAATTAAGGAGTTACAAATCGCGTGACTGTAGATGCTTAAAAAAGAACCAAAACTAAAATAAGGGCGACGAGAAAATAATAACACATCAAGTACACGCAAATCGATTATCCGATTTTTAAAAGATTAATCTTGCTCCTGAGAAACAAATAAGCTAGTTCATTAAAAATGTATAACAGGAAAATCTACCAGTGAACATTTTTCCGTTTACAAACTAGATTAATATTAACTAAAAATATCGTCGTTTAAGGACAAAACGTATTATTAGACTCGGCTGTTAGAACTGCATACCAATGTTTTATTAATTATCTTAAAAGTCATTTAAAAAAGAATTTTTTTTGGGAAACGCCCCGCCTTGGCTAACACGAATTCGACTTCATAATCCTGTATGATTAATTCAAGCAATGTTTTACATGATATTAAGAATCTCTTTCTCACTTTATAAATAGAATAAACTTGTTTTCCTATTTCCGGATTTATCACTACTTTGGATAAAAAAAGCTAAAAATATGAGCGGCGTAGTTTACAGCGTGTCTGCTCCGACGCATCTATCATTGTCATCGATCGCACAGCAGTAATTACTAGATTATTATACATTTTATAGGCTCCTTTATCGTTAACGTCGGGAATAAAATAGCCTCCATTAAAAGTAACGGCTAGTTTATGACGGGCCGCCGTTAATCAGCGGTCGACTCGTGTAACGAGGCGATTATTTGTATGCTTACATGAAGTTCACTAAAGCTAACATTTTTCTAATAAACGTTATCCGATTAAGTGGTCTGCCGACACCCGTTCGTGCGAGCTCATCATTTGTCACGGGAGTACGTGTCAAAAGTCATATTTAATTTCTCTAACTCCCCGCAAGGGCCTCGTTAGCGGCTCCTCGCCGGGGAACCATTACACGCTCCGACAAAAGGTTAACACACATTTTTCTAACAGTGAGCTCGTTTGTATCTCATTGCTCTTTACTTTATTACACGTAATTATATATTCACTTTATAATCGATCGGTTTCGTTTTGTATACATTTGAACTTTTCAAGTTAAACCATTACAAATTATGTGATGCAGGTTATTTGTTGGCAGAATAGAGAGTTAGAATTTAAAAAAAACAGCTATAATATATAGCACAATGCCAGCCGCGTGACGTGTAATTGCGCTCGGTGCACGGAATAAAGTGAGTCGTGCGCCCGCGCATCGTCGTAGGCTCACTGTACGCAAAAAGATTTTCGCATACGTGTAGGTCTATGTGATCATTTTTTAAACATACATAAACGTATGTAGACTTTCAACAGTCATTCATTCATTATATATGTCAGGGAATGTGTTACAGATTGGTGAGTCATTGTGTATAAACTTACGTGTGGGAATGTGAAACAGCTATTACACCCACTGAACATATTTCCACCCAAATACTATAAGGACCTGCGGTTTGACGTTCCGTGTAAGGACAGAAATCGCAAGCGTGTAAACCGCCTGCCGACCTCCGCAGTCAGGAAAGCAGACTCCGTTTTGCAACCGGAGATAGTTTTATTTATGCCCCTCACTTGAATGTAGTTTTTGACTGATACCATCTCTCCGATCTCCGCTATTAACATCACGAGCGAGGGGGCAGCGGGGTCTGGAGGGGGGCAATCGCGATGTCTGTTTATCATTACGTCGTGCCCTCTTACACGGTCGATGGAAGTCCTGTCTTAGATCATTAGTTATTGAGAGATTAATGGGGGGCAGCTTCAATTATACACTCGATATCGTAAATTATTTATTGATAAATACGTCTGACGCGTTCGAAATCGTCTTTTGTTAGCGCTACGCCATTGTCTGAATATTTATTGTGACAACAAACAATTACTCTAAGAATAGGCACCGATATATATTTTTCAGATCGGTGCTATTCTCTAATTTTACAACGGGTGATTCACTCGTTTCGTGTCATGAATAAAGTAATAGAATCTGTCTTAATCCAGATTTCATCAAACGTCAGCCCCGTTTAGTTCTTTTGTATGAACGCAAGTCTGCAGAGAAAGGAGCTATTTTAAGAGGCGAATTAAATTTTATCGTCTATTATTGAAGTACGTTCGAGTGACAAACGCAAGCTATTTAATTTGACGATCCAGTAAATTAATTATGTTTGTGCAACTTGTACAAGGTGCGGAGTGACACTAGTTGCATCACGGTGCGTGCCGCGGTGTCGTTTGTCGTCGGGATTTATAGAAATCGGTGCAATATCGCACTCTGCAGAATCTGGTTTCAGTGCGTGCTGGACGAACAAGCACTTTAGATTCAGATATTTCGCTTTAACTGCTTTCTTCACACGAGGGAATTCTTTCTTATCTGTAGAAATTGTACTTTATTTATTTAAAATTTTCTTACAACAAATCTTTATAGTATTAGTAAATTTCACTTTTCTATACTAATATTATTAAAAATAAAGCTTGTTTTAAATTTAATCACTGAACTTTTGTTTGGAAAGTCCATTTCTGGAAGGAAATAATAGGCTGTGTTGTGTAACATTTTAAATAACACTGCTGCCGAGAGGAGCGGAGCATAAATGGAAAACTGTGTATTTTTTTTAAGTTGACAGATGGCAGTGTGTTTGTGTGTGAAGATGTCTCTGCATGACTTTGATGGCTGGAAGTCTGACACGGTCTGCTTTACAAGATAAGTTCTTTTACGACATAGCGAACTGTGGATCTTGCCTGTGAGATACGACCTTCAATTGTTAAAAAAAAAGACCACACTCCTCCCTCAAAGGCCGCTAACGCACCCACTAAAGTTGGAGTCCATGGGCTGCGATGACTGCCTTTTTTGGGTGTCCTGTAGGCTCGTTAGGATAGAGGATCGTATAAAATTTATAAATAAATAAATATATCGTTATTTAAATAAATATTTAATTACATAATGTATAGTATTACACGTATTTTATTTTGAACAAACTTGCTTTTAAAATAATTTAGTTTCACTTAATATTTGAGGCGATATTACAACTTTAAAATAACTCCGCAACAAAATAATAGTCGAGCGCGTTTTTATTCCGTGGTGTCTTAATTGACGCGGGTGTTGCCGCGAGTAGCTACTAGTTCAAAGACATAATAAAACCTAATAAATCATTGTGTAATATATTTATGATATGAAAGAAAATTTGTTTTGGTCGGCACGTATTATTAGGTGTAGAAAAATGTTGATCGTGTAACGTTACAGAACAAAATATTCACTGCACCCTATAATAAAATAAAGTAAGAGCAACAAAAGGCCAGTTGTTTATGAAGTGGCAATTTGTCGGTGGACAGTGACCGCGGTGGGAGCGTGAAGCCGAATACTATTCTACGATAGGTCTTACATACTGCGCATGCACCGAGTACTTTAAATAATATAATTAGTATGGCAATACAGCGAGTTAAAGGTACACTGCCACAGGCACCAAACTATTTCAATTTGTGTTAATTTTATTTTTATTATTACTATGTAGGTTAAGAAAATTGTAAATACTGTATATTTGATTGTACCTATTGATTACTAATAAAGATATTATTACATAAAAAAAATTTGAATACCATTTATACGAAATAATTAATATACCAGTATATATATCCAACATTAATGAATAATGTGAGACTGATTAGATTATAGGATCACGGTAAGTACATATTCAGAGGCGCAGAAATTTAATTTTATGGATATAAATAATAATATAAATAATACGTATAGAGAAGTAAAGGTAGTAAAAATAATGTTAAGAATTAAACGTTGCGCTAGAGTATTAAATTGGGTCTATGACGAAATTACTCGGTGGCTTGTTATTATGGAAAGGCCAAAGTAAAATATGCACAGTGTGTTGTACCGGAGCCAGCTTGACCTCGTGACAGGGCGGTAATTGGCCACTCTGCGAGAGCCGGCCTCGTCGTCTGCAACACTTCTACCCCTCTCTACGTCAGCAGAGGCCTGACGTCTCAAATAGTAAAGGAGTTTGAGTTCTTTTACATTATTATTATTGAAGGCACGTTTTTAAACGCTCAACAAAGTGTGGGGTCATTGAAGATCATTATAACAATGATAGCCACCGTCTCGAAGTTAATTCAATACTATTCCAACACCAGGCAGAAGTCAATAAGTCTTGGGCCACGTTTTATGATATCGAATAACTGAAGTCGGTATGACAGGTGTTTTTAGTATTTTCTAACGTAGATTGCTCTAGACACATACCCTGGTGAATGGAATGAACCCCCGCCAAATTCGATACCCTCGGCTTCAATTAAGCAGCGCCAATGCATTCGTCGATAGATTTATACAGCAACATTCTAATGTTCTAGTTTTCTCACAGTGCAGAGTGGCGTGCAATCTGCGCGCATACCTCCGTTGTAGAGTATAGCCTACTCTCTCAGGGCACTCCTTGATCTTAGATAAGTGATGTTTGATCGTGCGCAGTCGCGCCGAGAGGAGGGGCTCAGAAAGCTCGTGAACGTACACAAAAATGGCGTGCTCTGATTTTGACTAACAGTGAGTTCAATGATAATACTAATCCCTGATTAAGAAGATGATTATTATCTAAGTATTATTCACAAATCTTGGAATGCCTTAATAACATTGTAACTGTTGGTCTTCATGAAGGTTCCACACGATATTTGACGTGCCATAGAGCCTTCGCCCTCCTCCCATAGTCTCCGCGAGGCTCGAGGACCGACGTGAAGTAAGAGCTGTGCCCTCAAGCGTGAAGACGTGGGCGGGGTCACGTAGTCGGGCGTGGCCTATCCTGGCTGCGATTGGCCGGTGAAAGCGCGTGCTGAACGGCGATGTGGTCAGGTCACAACAATGGATGAAACGTGACCCCGCGTGGGGCCACAGCTTAATTAATTTTTGTAAAACAAAATGTAATCTGATAAGCACACAACATTATATGAATAATGTATTACATATTTAAAAAGCACAGTTGGAGATTCGAGATGGCGATTAACATTATTAGGATGCAGTTCATATTTTCCGTGGACTCGGTTTTTATTGCGGGTTATCTTACAAACTATCTCTTCTTAAAGACTGTTCTCAAACATGACTACAAAAAGACCCTCCAAATGCTTTTCACGGTGTGTGAAAGTGCAAAGGAGTCCTCGTTTCGCCGACGAGTGATGTGTCGCCGTAACTCTGCCTTTCCCATATAATGTAAAGAAGTATAAATCCTTGGTGCTGTTCATTACCATCCGGGAGAGGTAGTAGAGCATCAGTCACGTCGGTCGGACCGCACATTTATTACGTCAGCCGTGTTTATATCGGGAGTGTTATAAATGGTGCAGCTTCACGCCTGACTGAGATCGATAGACGCAGGAAGCTGCCCTTATTGATGGGAAATATTACCACGGACACTTAAGGAACGAATTGTGGATAGCAGAACTGTTTTATACAAAGCTAGACCTACTTTATTGTCGCCCGCGACTTTATTTCAATAGGCTTTATATGAAGAGATTCTCTCAATTGTAATTAATAAATTAATAATTCATAATCAGTTTATAATGAAATCCAACTACTTAGTAGATATGTGTAAAACCCGTTATAGGAAACGACTTCAATGGGTTATCACTCAGAAAAGTTCCATCCACTGTGAGAACTCGTAGAGTTGTAGTTTAGTGCGAATTTATGTGCATTTTTGAAGGTGAGTACAATTAAGTACGTGAGATGAATGCGGCCAAGTGAGTGTAGGGTTGTCCCTTAGCGGATTTTTTGAGGATTGCGCTGTTTTGGTAACATTCATGGGTAGCTCAGTAGTGCTTTATACCTATACAAAAATTTGCCCGTTTTATTGATAGATTATTGATTTTTTCCTAATATTTTCTCAGCGTAAGAAGTGACTTCGAGTTATTGTTTACCATTAGTGTAATTTAATTTGTATTGTATTTTTTATTAGAGAAACTTTTCTTGTGGATATGTCCAATGTGTCTATTTATTTATGATTTACATTTATTTTATTTTTTCTGTATAGTGATGTATCTGTTTAATTTCCTTAATAAAAAAATAAATAAATAAACCTTATTCATCTCAGAATACTGAGCATGAAGCACGAAGAGCTGTGAGTCTGGGTCAGTGAGAATTTCGCCAGTATTCAGTAGTAGTTAGTATTTGTATATTATATGACAGAAATGCATGACAGATGCTATGTGCTGACTGGATTTTAAAAAAGCGCGAATCATATAAATGTGCCTTATGTGCCCAACATTTATTCCTGGAGCCTTTTTAGGATTCGCCCGTGATTATCACTGTAGTTGGTATATAAATACCTGCTACTGCAACACAATAGCCACATAAACTATATATTAGGTCCTTACATATGAAATTGACGTATTTCGTACTGGCCACTTTAATCACGATGTTCTCTTCTTTGGTAAGGAATTCCAAATTCAAATTTGTACAGCTCATGTATTTGTGCTACGATGACCGTCATTCATTTGTTTTTTTCTGTTTTCGTCACTCATTTTACAAAATGGAAAACTTAAAGTATCGCATTATTTACGAGTTCGAGTTCCGCCGTGGCACGAGTGCTGCGGAAACGACTCGAAGGGTGAATGATGTGTATGGCGGTCATGTTGCAAAAGAAAACACAGTTCGTTTTTGGTACCAACGTTTTCGTTCTGGAAATTTCGACCTGCAGAACAAGCCCCGTGGACGGCCTGAGACCCAAGTTGATAATGAAGTATTGAAGGCTATTGTGGAAGCGGATCCATCGCAAACCACGTCCGAGTTAGCTGCAGGCTGCGGTGTTAGTGATAAAACTGTTTTAATTCACTTGAAGCAAATTGGGAAGATTAAATAGCTTGAAAGATGGGTACCTCACGAATTGACTGAAGCAAACCAGCAAACGCGCGTCGACTGCTGCGTCATATTACTGAACCGGCACAATAATGAAGGTATTTTAAACCGAATCACCTGTGATGAAAAATGGATTCTTTACGATAATCGGAAGCGCTCAGCGCAATGGTCGGATCCTGACCAGCCATTACTTGTAAGCGTTTGGTGGACCTGTGCCGGTATTGTTCATTGCAGTTTTCTCAAATCTGGCCAGACTATTACGGCTGATGTCTATTGTCAGCAATTGCAAACCATGATGGAAAAGCTAGCAGCTAAACAACCTAGGCTGGTCAATCGCTCCACGCCACTGCTACTTCACGACAACGCTAGACCACACACTGCACAACAGACGGCTTCCAAATTAGAAGAGCTTCAATTGGAATGTCTAAGACATCCTCAGTACTTCCTGGACCTTGCTCCAACAGATTACCATTTTTTTTCGAAATTTGGACAACTTCTTGCAAGGGAAAAAATTTAACTCTGATGGGGCAGTCCAAATCACCTTCATAGATTTTATTGATTCCCGTCCGACTGGTTTTTTAGTATAGGGATCAATGAACTTCCTATGAGATGGCAAAAGTGCGTAGAAAACAATGGTTCATACTTTTATTAATTAAATATATTATATTTAAAAATATTCGGCTTTTTATTCCTCCCATACAAAATGCCAATTTCATATGTAAGGACCTAATATAAAAGTGTTTAGTAGAAATGTCAAATGGTGCCGTAAATAATTAATTGAAATAGATTCAATAGCAAGATTTAAGTAGAATCAATCCTCGTCTTTTAATAAGATGTATGTATGTAATATGTATGTCTTAAAATTGAAAAACTTTTTAAAATGAGCACCGTACGCTTGACTTAAAAATCGTTTCGGTATGAGTTTTAAAGAAATAATCGTGATAAATACTAGGTCATAAGTCAATACATCAATAATGCTCTGCGCGACGTTACATTCAATTACAAAAGGTAAGTAATCAATAATGGTATTGGCGGAGACCGAGCGCAGCAGGGGACCGAGGAAGTGCAGTCGTGACTGCTGACCAATTAATGCCAGAATTATAAATAGCTGCAATAATTTAGGATTAATTTCAGTGCGCACGTCCGTACGGCGCGGCGGTTTTCTCTCCACTGGCCGCCATATTTCTTATCGATAAAGCCGTGATTACACTTCTAGACCCATACAAGGATCACGGCGAATTATCGATTATACCTTTTCAGTGGACTCACTGTTATGGCTCAGCGGACGGTAAGGTAATTCATTAAAATGCTAGTTGGAACCGACGAAAGTAAAACGGCTTATAGATATGTCGTAGTGTAGTGGATGGGGTCATTTAAGTGTATATATTTAAGTGTTTTATGTAATAGTGCTGTTATCTGGCCGATAAATTAATTGTCGATTAGTAGACGGATCGAGGGACACGCGTCGCGTTCGCCTATCAACATATAAAACGTGGGAAGCGACGGACGGACGGAAAGAGAAATCATGTTCGGTGCCCGTGCGGTAAATACTTACAAATCACATTTCTGTAAGTACATCTAAGCTATGTACACACGCGTGGCTACTTCTGATCCATCATCCAAAATCGTGAACTTATGCTGGCGACGTCGTGTGGTGTTACCGACTCATTATTTAAACAACAGGGCCAGAGTGACAAAATAAAAAAAAACTGGATCTAATATTTAGATGTTTTTAAATTAATTATCTGATTACAGCATAAATCAATGAGCATAGTAAATACTTTGAGTTGGCCTTATTTGGGCTCGCCTAAGGAACGTGTAGCCTTGGCATTAGACTACTTCTAATGAGTGTTGTGTCGTGCGCGGGGCGATACATCGATGTAATTAACTCGATATATCGGAGTATCGATGCAATTAACTCGATGCATCGATACTGGCATCACGTCACGGAATGAATATTCTGCCGATTTATCGTCATCATTATGTGAAAGGTTCGTTTAGATAAGCTTAGAGGGAGCTGGAACGCCTCTCGTACTTACAAATGGATTGCTCCGCAGTTAAGTGAAAGCTTTATATAGACTTTAGGAATTATTCGTTTAACGGGTACAACAGGCCATGTTAAGTGCATCGCAGTAGACATACTTCGTTTCTACTTAATATAAGAATCCGACAGCCCAAGGTTGCCAAAAACAGAGCAGAATAAAGCCAGTTGGAAGGGAAGTATACCAAAGATATACGGATAGGAACGTTGATGTTAAATTAGTGATTAAGCTTTTTTATGATTATTATCAAATAACAGCGCTGCATTGACAACCTCCTCGCAGAGTCTGCATAATGTAAGCAATAAGTAATAATTTAGTTGCTTGTGATGAATTGCTCAAAATTATTTCATAAATTACGGTCCATAGATAATTTACAAGCAAGTGATTCGGGTACGTATGTTACGAGTGTGCGTCTTTTAAGAATCCTTCAGTGGTATGTAACATGTTGCCAAATGCCTGACCGTTGTACACGGTCACCGATTTAGGAGTCCTGCTGTGCGCTTGCGCCGGTAATGCCACTTCGGGCACTTTCGTTCACAGGCGGAGATTATTTGTATAATATTTTTATTATTTCCCTTTTAAGTCCCAATAGGAGTCTCAGTTATTGCCGGTTAACGTTACACCTTCTCCGGTACTTTCTCCGGTTTACGTTATAGTTACAAACCTCATCCGAGAGATCCTGTATAGCACATCATACAATTTGGATGAATGCAGATACCGATCTAAATTGAAGGCTCTTCTTCATCAGACCTTTAATGTTTTATCAAATAGGAGTAATAGTTAGCTATTGCCCGGAAAGTGTCCGCGTCCGCTCTCTCCATGTTTTGACCCGAGCCAGGTCGCGGGTCGCAGTGATTGAGCATTGTTGTCGGAAGGTTCCAGTAATTGCGATACGCCGCGATGGCCAGATAACACAAAAACGCCGCTTTGTTTGACCCAAAAGTACAACAATGTAGTATTTTGTTCAGTGAGACAGGCGCTAACGTCTTAGATATTATCTAAATTATCTGATAATGTTAAATGTCGAGTAACAATTGCTCACACAATATTTGAAAGTTGGAAATAATGAGAATCAGCGTTTCTTTGACACTTTAATCAAAACGAAAGGAAACACGTGTATATGTGTGTATAAAAGTAATTAAATGTCTGTGTCCGCAATCCTAACTACGACCGCTTCAAATAGTTAATCGGATTATTAACGAATAGTTGCCGAGCAGTTATATTTATCGCATCTAATTAGCAATGAATTAATAGAGAATGAAGTATAAATAATGGCGATATGAGGAAGCGCAGGGAATTATACGTTAACAAGAAGAAGGACTCGAATCCGGTCTTAGGCGCCTTCCTCGTACAAATAATTATTTATAAGAATTACTGATTTATTGACGTGAATTAATAACTTGTCGTTTATAAGTACAAAAGTAGAAAGGTAAGGTTAACGCGTGTTTTGTAGATCGTGCACTTTGTTTCTTCTAAATTTGGTTTTACGTTATTAGTATTCAGTTCAGAAAGCGTTGTCGAGATAAATCTCTTTAGTTCGTTTTATGACTCATGGGAATGAACCACTCATGTAGGCAGCGAGTACATTTCTCGCTTGAGTATACCTAATTTAAAGCTAATATTAAGTAAAAGGCAGACAATTAAAGTGTTTGCGAGTGTGTAAGTGAAAAATGTCATGTGATAGATTAAGAAGTGCCGTTTGCCGTTCGTATGACAATTTCATATTCTGCGTTATTTAGGACGCCTGTCTCGGCTAAGCTTCGAGCACACGGATAGGCACGTAACGGCGGTGAAGGGGCTGCGACTTCGGGAGGGCGTGTACTCCTCTAAGCTGTGTTATTAACGACCAACAGATGAACGGAGTCGAAGCTTACGGTTAAACCGCGCTTTTATATATTATCTAGAGCAGTGTTCGTACTCGCAATTATATATATATATATATATATATATATAATGAGTGTTTTGAAGAATGAGTGAATTAATGACTCAACTGATAGAGGAATTACATCAGATTTAACACACATACATTGGTTACGTGGAATATATGTGTAATATGAGCGCAGGCGCCAGTCAACTGATACGTATGGAGTACCGATTTATCGATGAATAGATCATTTTAAGATTTATCGAGTTGTTCCTAGTTCGAGCAACATCACACATCGTTTGTCAAAATTATAAATAAATAACGTAACATTGTACAAGTAACATTAGCGCATTTTAAATATAACATGGTTCTTTATTTTATCTCGATTTCCCTTCCTATCATTTAGTTCTCCACCTTATTATCAAAGATATAATAATAACTTATAATAAAAATTACTGTGAAATATGATCTTTACATTTGTCTTTATAAACATTGAACAAGCGTCCGTAGAGACGAGACGATGACAAACAGCCATCATCTAAAACAATAAACACGGTGAGTGATTGCTCTCATCTATTATGTTTAAGAAAGCCTTCGAGGAAGTGCGCAGACAAACAGACAAACAGACAAACAGACAAACAGTGCTAGCGTGGGCGAACGGACCGTATTCAGTACGTATTACTTTTATTATTAATATTGTGACATGTCATGAAATGTTTAATGCTTTAGTAGTATGACAAATAATTATAATCATAGATTTCGTGTCTCGAGTACGAAGCCAACGAGCAAGACAATATTTTAGTTTTTGTCAAAGTTTGAAAGGGTATCTCGTAAAATATGAGAGAAACAAAGTGAAGTTGGCGGCTTCCGAACTCTAAACCGGTCATAAATTGCCATAATTGGTGTTGTGTTGCGCCCAATTTCAATAGAAATGATCGCTCAGTAGGGAAAAGCTCATACGATCGCTTACTTTACGAGTGACGTTTCTTTATATCGAGAAACAAATTGTCCAGTGGCCCAGCGCACGTGGGACGAAAAACAATGAATTTAAATTAGTCGAGAGAGCACCTCGTATTGTGTACATTTTATTGGCTTTCCCCGAATTATTTTTAATTTGATTTGACGCTTTATCTTTTTAATTTACTCTACGATCTGTAGCGATTGTTGTTTCGACATTCTCGAAATTTACTTTGAGAAATTGTAAGGTGGCAACAATATCTCCATATACATCACCGATAGCGTTGTTGCTACACCACCACAGACACAGACAATGAAGTCCCAATATTCTATCGTCCATTATCGCTATCGAACACTTCATAAATAAACGCTCATCAGATAGCGGCCCCAATTATAATCACTCACGCGCAGACACGCAACTGTCCATAACAATTATTTCATTTTAAACTACATCGTTGTTTTACATAGTTCTTATTTTTTTTAATATTATTCTACTAATTTAAAAAAAGATTTTGATGAACCCTGTGTCTTGACGCTCGAAACGTGCGCTCATGCGCGCCGCAAATGCACATTTAACACAGCTAACATTCATATGCGTTACAGTAATTTGTAAGAAACAATTTGTATTTTACCAAATGAAAGACCAATGTAAATAAAATATAAAAGAGGAATCTTAAAAAGAACAAACTTTCTCTATGAAATATAATATTTTATTATTTTTATCGCTCGCGTTACGTGGATTGTAGATAAGTAGCGTCTTGTAAGGGATAGCTTCGGTGTCGACACGGCCATTCCTCACTCACAGACAGACGTACTAATTGCCAGATTTATGGAATTACTTGTCGATCGACAATAAGATATTATTCTTAATGTTATTTATCGTTATATTTCTTTAGTTAATTTCAAAGAAAGCGTTTGTTGTTATCCAAGTTTTACTCGAAATAGTAAAATGTTTAAATACATTATATGTAGGAATCGATAAGTATTTCTAGTCAAACAGTCATTACTATAAGCCATAAGCAACCACCTTATACATATTAAATTACCGCATTTTTGTCATTTATGTGTTGACATAACCTCAAATAAGATGTCAAATAATAAAGAGGATTATGATTCTAAACTGTTGATATTTGAAATTCCCCTTTTTAACGGCATTTTATTGTTGACAGAGTCGATAACATCAGTGATGCGTTCGGTGATGTTGGAATGTATCGAAATATTTATTTTTTATTATTGAATATTTATGTTCGAACCCGAAACAACAAGGCCTCGCCCTTCACCGTCGGGAGAATGGAAATGGATTCGGTGAGAAATGGTTTATGGGACTTCAACAAAACTACACAATGTATTCCTCATTATTATTATTATTTATTCATGGCTTTGAGTTTTACTTATTTGCTGTATTTATTCATGTAGATAAAATTAGTTACAGATTTTATAAATTTGAATATCTTATATAAAGATTCGGTCGATCAGCGTCTCGAGTACCGATTAAAAAATAGGCAGCTTCATAATTGGTTTGATTAACTATGGCAATATGTAGCGATCTGTTCAATTAAAAATCGTATCGAATTGAGCTATTAACCGCCGATACGTGTGTCGCAGGGCTTCGCCCGCGGCTCTCTTAATTACACTTTAATAGAAGTTTTGCCCGCAGCGATCCACTCTATACGGTTATTCGCAACAGTTTAACTTTAATTACTTCCCAGGTAATAAATTAAAGTTATTATTAAGACGATAACCGTTTGTGTAAGTCGCGCCTCGCCCCTCGGCATATTAATCTCTCTTCATACATTTCTAATCACACTTATCATTAGGACACAAATAGCGAGCTATTTTTTAATTACTACCTAGACTAAAGTCTGAGTCAATAGTCATTTCTAGTGCTCGGCGCATGTCAGATAAATGTCAGTGACTGTAAGTAGAGTTTTTTCTTTGATACGTGATCAGGTACTTCCTTTTGTGACAATTCTTTTAAACATTTGAAATAATACTTATCCACTTCATGTTTCACTTTAAATTGTCCATAATTTCATATTTCGTTGCGTTGCATTCGAACTCATACAGCTGCTCAGCATTATCATAACGGAGACTCACAATACAAACAATATTTTATCTAGTTAAATCCCTAAGCGTTAAGAGGAGACGTCATAATGCTGATGAATGCGCTGGCGCAGGCTTAATGTCTCGCGGTGAATAGAGGTGTCGACGGTGAGCACGTCGTGGTCATCAAAACGAACTTACTCCACTGACTTGCCCCGGATTATACGCTTAAAATAGTCTTGTGTACAAATTACCATTTATTTATATGTTTAGTTTATAAAGATTAGCACAAAATTACCACATACATACCCTCATCACACAACACAACAATTGATTTTTCCTTTCATAAATATGACGGCGCATTCCTAGCGCCATCTGTTTAGAAATACTAGAATTATTGGAACGAGATTTGACTATGGTCAGTCTGGCGGAGCGTCGTGTCGATGGTCAGCGCGAACATGTTGAATTTCGTTTAGTTTTCAAACGTCAACGGCGAGCGCACCACGTCTGCGACGAATCGCTTTTTGTTCCAAATAATCTTGTGTCTTTTTGTTACAAAACTAATTAAAAGTGATTGATTAAGTGATTCCCTAATTACGAGTGAATAGATTTTAGTGAATTGCTGTAAGGGAGATACTTTTTGTGATTCTATTGTTCCTACCTACATAACAACGTATTGAAGACATGGCTTATTCTTATGATAAAGGGCATCCGCCTATATCAGAAGTGGGATCCCATGCGCTACTGACCGTGCAAAAACAACCACCTGACTAAAATAGCGCCTTGAAGTTGTTAAGTAATATGGAAATTTTACTTACTCGGATGTTAGCGACAACGCAACCACCGGTGGCAACTGCTAACGCCCAGTATAGTGCAGTGAAATTCGTAGTTTAATCGGGTAGACGCAGACGCGGATATAGAAGGTTGGTCTTAATTACTGAGCTTAAAGTACTGACTAAACATTTAGAGGGCGTAGATTTCTCTAGCTCTTAGCAGTGTACTGAAAGGGTGCGCAGCTTGCTTGAGCAAGTTAAATTTGTATGAGCTGACATGGGAGAATGTAAAACAAAGTTTAATGGCTAGATTTTGTAAACCAAAATTATTTCAAGACTTCTTTGATGAAATATTGCGTTTTCAAATTGGAACAAAAGAAACTGCAGCAGAGTGGCCTACGCTTATGGAATATGATCGAAACTATACCTAAAACCCGAATCTCAAGATTTTATAACTGGATACGTCATATCGGTCTTTGTCAGAAGGATGATTTGATATGCCGTGAGCTAAACGCATATACTGTCACTATTAAACCTCAGCTGTTTAGAATCTTAAAAGACATTTCCCTAAAGCGAAGATCGGGTGTTACTGAAATCCAAGAGCCTGATTTCAAGCGACCTAGAATTGTGGACGCAAGATTTCCTAGTAAATGTAAAATCCTCGGACACCGGCAAGCCGACTGTAAAAAGCGTCTTCGAGAAGATTCTTCTAGGATGACTAAGCAGCAAGATCTGTCAACTGCAACACGTGCCCCCGAGAAAACTTCTAACGTAACCTGTTATATATGCGGTCAAGTTGGACACATAGCAACAATTTGTAAAGAAAAGGAAAAAAAAGGTGGTGGGTCTACTGCAAGGTAATAGGTCAATATCTGCGAACAGTGGCTGTCGAGGGGCACCTTGGGGATGTCATCTGGTGAGTCAGTCTCCTTTTTTTTTTGTTTAATAGCGGATCGTCTTGCTCGTTGAGAAAAGAGAGCTATTCTACTAAGTTCCCAAGTACTGTGCGCAATGATCTTGAGAATCTTGCGGGCATTGGTGGTGTTGAAATAAAATCTACGTCACAGATTTCAAGTGAGGTTAATCTTGAAAATTTTATAAAACTCTTGACATTTCATGTAGTACCAGACTCATGTCTTACCCTGTTATAATAGGTAGGGACATTTTAGAAAACGGTTTGAGCGTCAAAATTAATAATGATAATTTGATTTTATTTTTCAATTTGAGGAACAAGTTAATGTTTGAAGTCTAAAGCTGACCTGACCCCACGTGTTCATCGTTGGTGGGCATTTTTACAAGCCTACGATTTTGATATCATATATCGCGAGGGTCGTGGCATGGAGCACGCGGATTGCCTTTCTAGAAATCTGCTGCCGGACCCCAATAGCTTAGTTTCCGAGTCAAACTCAAACTCAAAATATCTTTATTCGAGTGGGTAACCAAGTACACTTTTGAATCGTCAAGTTAAATTAATCGTAAATTTACATTTACTACCAGTTCGCAAGTCAAGGGCGTAGAGCGGGTAAGAAGAACTGGCAAGAAACTTTCCGCCACTCTTTTTAATCGCCAGGTATTGTCATACAAATTCTTTGAACTGGAGCAATTCAATCCCAGGGATTGGGATCATTTGGGTAGTCCTCAAATTTATAAAAAGCTTTGTTGATTAGTTTCCGTTTAACGACGGCTTTGAATTTATTTAGTTATAATACTCTAACACAAGTCAGTCACAAGTCTCTTCAAAACCTACAATTTTGTAGAAATACATCGGCACTGGCTTTCTGTGGAACGGAAACGTGATGCAGAGGTCCAAGACTTGATCGACAAGCACAATAATGGCGATTTTCCTAAACCGGTTGGTCAGACATGTGACGTTAGGAATGGAGTTCTTTATAGGAGGAAACAAGATTATATCATGGCTGCCAGTCGTCCCACGTTCCCTAATATGGACTTTGATCAGTCACGTTCATAACGAGTTGCAGCGTCTGGGTGGTGACGGAACACTGGACAGACTGTACGAACAGTGTTAGTTCCCTCAGATGTCCGAGTGCGTTAGAAAAATTGTTGACTCTTGCATTGTCTGCAAGTCATCGAAGGGTCCCGCAGGTGCTCAGCCTGTGCAGCTACATTCTATTCCAAAAGCTCCGGTACCGTGGCAGACGATTTATATCGACTTCACCCGCAAACTAAGGAGAAAAAGTGACCGTAAGGAGTATTGTTCGGTACTTGTTGATGCTTTCACTAAATGCGTATTATTAGAGCACATTAGACGCAGCTAGCGCGGTTCAAGCCGTTAAAAATGCCGTTTGCTTTTTTTTGAAGCACCTAAGCGCATAGTAGCCGATCAAGGCAGGTGTTGCGTTGGCCAGGATTTCAGGAGCTTTTGTCCGGAGCGTAACATTGGGCTGCATTTTATAGCAACTGGCTCCAGCTGGGCAAACGGGCAAGTCAAGCGTGTGATGCGCGCTTTGAAAAGTTTTGCTAGCGATTATCGAAAGCGATCCCAATAGGCGTGACGCGTTGGGTAATGTGCAATTAGCGCTTAATAGTACTGGGGTACAGTTCGGTATCCGTTCTCAATCTCTAGGTATGTCGAGAATTAGGTGTTCAAGTCCAGATTCAGAACAAGAACAGCGAATTGACGTAGAGTCAGCTAGGCAAGATGCGTCTCCTAACATACAAAGGGCAGCCGCATCTGATACTTTACGATTTGACCAAGGTCGAGCTACTATCAAGCCATTTTCTAAGGGCGATTTCGTATTCATCAAAAGTTGCGAGCGCAACCAAACTGAGTTAGATAGGAAGTTTCTTCTTGTGCCATCTCCTTGCGAAGGTTGGCGATCATCTTGGCTATTTTAATTTTGGATGCCGCGCTTCTAAACAATGACTTGGTGCTTTGACCAAACCATTGTCTCAAGTTTTTCAACCAGGACGTGCGTCTGCGGCCAGGTCTCCTTCTACCTGCCACTTTGCCTTGTATGATTAATTGAAGGAGCTCATATTTTTTGGAGTTGCGTAAAACGTGTCCGAAATACTCAAATTTCCTTTTCTTAACCGTCATAAGCACTTCTTTGTTCTTCTGCATTCTGTCCAGCACGGTTGTATTTCGTATGCAGTCTGTCCAAGATATTTTAAGCATACGTTGATAAACCCAGATCTCAAACGCTTCCAGTTTTTTTTAGACATAGTCTCTGTCAGCGTCCAAGATTCTACGCCGTAGAGCAGCACAGAAGACGTAACATCGCGCAATACGAGTTCTAAGTTGTAAATTTAGGCGCTTGTCACAAAGTACTTTTTTTTAGTTTTGAAAAGGCGTTCCGAGCTTAATCAATACTGCAGCGGATTTCGATGCTATGGTCACCTCGAAAGACCGAATGTTTGTGATATATTGACTGCAGGCTCCGATACACTGTCCGCAGGATCAGACACGCTTACAGCGGAGTCTGATACCCTAAGTAACATTTCAGATCGCGAAATCTTTGAGCATGAGGTCCGAATTCACGCAGAGCAAGACAGTCCGTAACTTATAGGTATGTGTAATCTGTAAGCACTGAAGTCTACTTAACTATGTTGGCACGATTAGTGAGAAGAGTCATTGAATAACGTGGTGTGTGTGTGTGTGTGTGTGTGAAGGTGGTCGAAAGGATAATGTCGTCCGGGCCATGCAGCTGATAGCGGCTGGTCGTAGGGACACATTCATCCGGTCCAACCTTAAGTGTTCGTTGGTCGTAAGGATAATGTCGTCCGGGCCATGCAGCTGATAGCGGCTGGTCGAAGGGACACATTCATCCGGTCCAACCGTAAGTGTTCATTGGTCGAAAGGATAATGTCGTCCGGGCCACGCAGCTGATAGCGGCTGGTCGAAGGGACACATTCATCCGGTCCAATCTTAAGTGTTCATTGGTCGAAGGGACAGTGTCGTCCGGGCCATGCACGTGTGGCTGGTCGAAAGGACACACCCGTCCGGTCCAATCTTAAGTGTTAATTGGTCGAAGGGACAGTGTCGTCCGGTCCATGCACAAGTGGCTGGTCGAAAGGACACACCCGTCCGGTCCAATCTTAAGTGTTAATTGGTCGAAGGGACAGTGTCGTCCGGTCCATGCACGAGTGGCTGGTCGAAAGGACACACCCGTCCGGTCCAATCTTAAGTGTTAATTGGTCGAAGGGACAGTGTCGTCCGGTCCATGCACGAGTGGCTGGTCGAAAGGACACACTCGTCCGGTCCAAATTGATACTGTGAGAATGTTTGTTAGATAAAGAGTGTAATGTTTGTTAAGTGATTAGAAAAAGGTGCCGTCCGGTCCATGAGTGGTCGAAAGGACACACGCTTTTTTTATTCTGATAGTCATAGTTGTATGACAGAACATTACGTCTAGTAGTCATAGCGTGTCAGGTTGGGCGAGCGGGTAGATTTACTGACACCTGTCCGATTGATTGTGTCACTGTTACAGGACTGCAATCTTATGCGCCCGAGGACGGTCGAAAGTCAGTCCGGCCGTGACGGCGCATTCCTAGCGCCATCTGTTTAGAAATACTAGAATTATTGGAACGAGATTTGACTATGGTCAGTCTGGCGGAGCGTCGTGTCGATGGTCAGCGCGAACATGTTGAATTTCGTTTAGTTTTCAAACGTCAACGGCGAGCGCACCACGTCTGCGACGAATCGCTTTTTGTTCCAAATAATCTTGTGTCTTTTTGTTACAAAACTAATTAAAAGTGATTGATTAAGTGATTCCCTAATTACGAGTGAATAGATTTTAGTGAATTGCTGTAAGGGAGATACTTTTTGTGATTCTATTGTTCCTACCTACATAACAACGTATTGAAGACATGGCTTATTCTTATGATAAAGGGCATCCGCCTATAAATATTTGAAACTGTTTGTAAATATTATGTATTCCATCTTTGGCTATTTGTTTAGTATAATTGATTTTTGTTGAATGTAATTTATGTAAGTAGGAATACGAAATAAAGAAATAATTTAGCAAATTATTAGTATTAATGTGACAAATTCTTACGTATATACCAATGCAATATTGTTTTGCAAGTTTAACTCAGCCTGCATCTGCTGCAATAGTTAAGGTGCGGGTGCAGTCGCAGTATATTTAAATGCGCGATCCGTTTATCTAATGTTGGCAGCAAATATTCGCTATTATGCGCTTATCTATACGCTCTGGGAACTGCGCCGGCGCAACACAACGCTAATCTTTATTAATGTTGTTATGTGTTTGTGAAACTGTTTGTTCGCGAGACGCTGTCTGCGGCCCGTCGGTCGCTTCGATATTAATGCGAATAGCAGCTTAGGCATTGGCGTTCAATAAATTTTAT
The DNA here is from genome assembly GCA_963693345.1 of Pieris melete. Classification (NCBI taxonomy): domain Eukaryota; kingdom Metazoa; phylum Arthropoda; class Insecta; order Lepidoptera; family Pieridae; genus Pieris; species Pieris melete. Next base: position 116,398 of record CAVNZK010000083.1, read on the forward strand.
ATTCGATATTTTCAAAGAAGACTCTCGATAGGGCTTTACAAAGAATAATTCTCACTTAAGTAAGATCTAAGCTGAGCGCTTACGTCAGAACAACATCTGAGATCCGATAACGCACATCACGAAGCTATCGACAAATCTCGAATACGCAATAAAGCTCGCTATTTAAGTTCCGTCGATGTCAAAACACTCGTTCGCCTGTTTTCACTCCCAAATGGCTGCGCATTGTTTGATAACATCGACCACTCTCACAATCCAATAGATCTAGCCGTGATCGCGATCTAAAGCCGTGCACACACGGGCGGATACAAGTAACTTCTCAATTTAATTCGTTCTGCTGCAGGGGATATCATAATCAGAAAGTCCTCTATTGTAAGTAATGGCAGGGGTTGAGGTGAATAGTTTGAGGTTATCAAGATTGTTACTTCGGCTGTGTTTATTTTATTAGCGAGAAGTAAAACCGCCCGCGCACATTTATCCTTCGCGAAGCCCTAGCAAGTGTTTACGATATTCTTAGTCAGCCTACACCGATTCCCTTGTGCAACAGCCTCACTGCCCACTGCTCGGTAGCCGCAAACCTCATCTGATGTAGCCGTCGTTTACCTCACTAATCTTAATCGATACGATCTTTAAATTACATATTTTGATGTTAACTAATGAATGATTACGTACGAACACGATGATGAATATACGATTGTATTGAAAAAACGAAATTGAAGCCCAGCAATGAATTTCTCTTGTACTGCTTGTTTTGGCTCGCTTTGCACTTTCGTCATCCTTATCCCAGTTAAAACCCACTTTCCCGATACTTATGTAAAGTTAGATAATAAGGTGTAAGCGACAAACATTTAGTCCAGTTAGCTGTTGGAGCACTCGAGACAAGTGCGCACGCACAGCCTTATTTGGAGTCTTACAATACTGACACTGTTTCTATATTTATATTACACGCACATTACTTTACCAGTAGTAGGTATTAGGGAAAGGCGAACTTACGAGTAGTCTATAGAGTTATCCATTTGATAATCTTCTACATAATCTTGTTTATTGGGTCACAATGAGTAATACGAGGTTATTAATGTTGAAAAAATGAATCAATTGTCGTATTAAATTGGTTAATAATGATGTTGTCGTATAATGCCAGTATTTAAGGCGTACATAGTGCGATAATTCACGTGCAATGTCGCGTTAAGGCTGTCGGCGAGCTCAGACTTTTGCATAAAGCCTTCGTCACTTGACAGGCTCAGGCTGTGCAATGTTTAGTCACGGAAACTTAGCGGACACCTGTCGCTACACGTACCGCACTTTACAGATGTATTTTAAAACTTCACGCTTACGTAATACCTACTCACTGAAGAGTGGATTCTCTTCTCGCTCTACATTGGTTTTATTGAGGTTAATTGAAATGCAAAAGTAATTATTAGTACAATATCGAGTACACAATAAATAATTGTGAGGTCAGTTTGTGGAGCGGCAGGTTGTGTTCCGGTCACGAGCCCAAACTGCACTTGATTACAGTAATTATGGCCCACTAGACGGGCCGATACACGATTCAAACAATTGGGACACAGGGATATCGAAACACGTTATACATCAAACTTTACTCATTTTTATTAAACTTTTGGGGCACATTCAAAATCGTATACCTTGGCGAGCCTCTCAGAAATATAGCTTGAATAAGTCGTTTTATTAATCATTATTTAGGTGTTGTACTCTTAATAATTAGATATTGGAGAATAATAAATAAATACATTTTGAAATAGACAAACACCAAAGGAATGTAAAAGAAATGTTCGCTTGAATGCAATCAAATTACCGATATAAATGGAGATTAGGTTTAAAACGAAATAATTTAATTTGTCTTCCATTGTGTGGATCCACCTTCGGGCGCTACGAAAGCATTCCGTTTCGTTGGATACAAGCGAAGTGTTTGTTTTGAGAGCTGATTGCGTGTGATTGACGATGGGCAGTGGCCTATCTGACCTGCGACCGGGGCTCTATACCGAATACAATTATAAGGCTAATTATACGCGGGCTTGAGTTATTTTTTTAGCGACACTTGCTATTTCTGTTAAATTAAAGACGACTTTTAAGTTTTGAACGATATTACAGATGTTAATCAGGTAATAGAATATTCATATCTAGAGTGACATTTCATTAAATTTCTGTTAAACAATTTCTTCCAATCAGAGTCATCTGTGAATGCCCGGTGACCCTTGGGAACGAGAGACGACGCGACGTCGCCGTTATCTCGTACTGCGCGCCATTTTGTTGCCGCTATTCTGGCTTATCTTGGCACACATTAATAAACATTTACTTAAATGTACCAGTACAAGTATTCGTTTATTGTTACATATATCAAAAACGTTTTGTGTGGTTGCTATTGGGTTATATAGATAGAGAGAGATTTCATTTCGGATGTCTTTGATATAGTGTAAATCAAAACATGGTAGTAGGCCCCTCGTATCGTGCGAAGGATATGTTAATATGAGTTCTGTGCGTGTTTAAATGCGCGAGCGCAGGAAGCCATAAAGACGTCACGTGTCATCGGATCGCTCTGATGTCATCTCGTCGATCTGAGCTCTTCTAGATCTCACACGGAGCAACAGGCAAAAATAAGTCTCAAAGTAATAAAAATATTGACAGTGATGGACGCCAAAACGCATGTGAGGAGTGGTTCAAATACTCGCAAGTAATAAGTGTATTTGCTGCTAAGGGTATTTTATTAAACGTCGAGATTAGCGTACAAATGTGTGGCGCGATCGCATTCAGTAAAGCCGCCGTCAAACGGACTGAAATCCTATTATTGTATTCTTCAGCTACTATTGTGACTTATATTAGCTGTAGAAGGCTATCAGCAGTGTTTGTAAAGTAAAATAAAAAGGGGGAGTTGATATCTTAATGTAATTCATTTATATCATTCGGAAGAACTGGAAACAGGAGCATTTACTATGACACCTCGAGTTGTATTGACGACATAATCAACCCACCATTATCAATAACAGAAGAGTGTTAGAGAGGGGCTTAAGCAGCAGAATAGGTAGAGAGAGCGAACTATCACACGGCACTTACTACGATGTCCCTTACACTGTAGCATACCTTATATTTACAATGTTTTGGCTCACATACTCACAGTAACAGTATGATATGAAATAATATTTACTGTTATAAGGATGGGTCGTGTCGTATGTCGTGTAGTCTAAATGCTTCGGAGGAAACCTGCTGGGAAGTCGGATTAAGACACCAATAAAGTGTCACGGGATTCTCCTGCCCACAGGGCTTTTGACACCACGCACGGCTTATTCACTCATTATTTATTTCTCTATAGGAAGTCAGACAACGCATTTGTCAGGTCTACACAAATTGTGTGAAGTAACTGCTAAATTAGACTTCGGACAAGGATATGAAGGAATATTAAGTATGTATATTTGTGATTTATTATGTATACAGCGGTTACCCAATAGGTATCAATTAATTTATCGTATGAAAAACACAAACATTCCGATAGAATAAAATAATTATGAATCTCTTCAGCCGCTGACATCTTTACGGCGGCGCACACGCGTTATTTATTAACGATAATTTAGAATTATTTGACTCTTTACACGATACAAACCATTTAAAATTTCATTATGGAACTAATAAATAATGAGTGGTGGGTGATGGTGGCTTTAGGAAGAAAACATATTTATAACTTTACAAATGCACTTACACAACTTATTAGAACTCGCTACTTCTACTCAGAGCAGCATGTGATACTCTGAACATAACAAGAAATTTGGTGAAAGAATCCAAATTAAAAGTGGTTTATGCTATTTACTCAAATTCCATGAATGTGATCTGTCGACGATTATAGAGAAGAATGCTGAGCCGACAGAGAATGCCCACTTCATCAGACTATTGTGCCGCGCTGCGTGGGCGCAGATCGTCACAAAATACTGGAGATAGTCTATAACGACCATATTCGAAATATTGTAACAAAAGTGACCGAAGAGGCTCAATGTTATCGCACACGAACGACATCGATGCTATTTTACGAGTCCCGCACTCACAAACAGCTTTAAACTCTGAAACTAGATAAAGATATGTAAGAGATTTCGAACAATATATCACTTCAATTTTGTCGGGCAAGGCTTTACTTGCTATTATGAGGATAAATGTCCAAAGAGTGAAGGGTTCTGAAATGAGCTATCGATTCGCCAAACCCTTCAACAATTACTATAAATCTTTGTTGCGAATTGAAGTTTGCGTGAGGGCACATCCTCAGAGCCCAACGACAATGGGATAGACTTTTATAAAATTCAAGTGAGTGTAGAACTATTCACAATGATACGTTAATAATATATTATGTGTTACCTGTTTAAAATGTAAGCGTTCCCCGCGTTTGGTCAGGCTTCGATTTAATATTGGTACTAGAAACACGTTTATCTACAAATAATTTGAGATTTAGCAAGCCCGTTCACATGCCGAGTGACGCCCGGGGCCAACATCTATCATATCGGAGACATAAATACCATCTGACAGTGTTGCGATATAATCGGTACAGTTTATTCACCAAATTGCCGCATTCAATCACGAGCTCGCCAGAACACAACTTGTACTTAATAAATTCACGTATTAGGCTCAATAAAATCGTAATTAAAACGAAAACCGTTCTAAATTCTTTGGTAGCTCGCATTAATCTTGTGGACGTTATAAAAATAGACCAGCGATAATAAATAATGAAGCATTGCGATTTAAATCATTTTGTACCGAGCGAACGCCCGAGGGAAATTACTGGCGATGTCATTACAGTAGAGTCAACAGACGTAGTAGTGGCGAGCGCAGTGGCGGCCCCCGAGGGAACCACCTGTTAGCGCCCTCTCGCCTCGGCCGCGCCTGCACAGCCTGCAGGCTACTCCGTAATCACCTTACGCCGACTTGTATACGCATACAGTCGAATACCCCACGAGACTAGGCGTCCACTGCTCGTTACTCTCAATCTGACGTTCTAAAGTTCCTTTTTACAACGTAATGTAGTGCATCTCGGTCACAGTGAGATGTGAGCGCGGGCGCCGAGCTCCCGGTCGTCGCAGGACTTTATTAAAGCTATTAGGGTGGTAATGAACGATGTCCCGCGGGCGACACTTTATGAAGACGTTGTTCACGCTAATAAGCTAATAAAATTGTTCGTGGGAAGTCTGCAGCTCGTGTGATGCTCATTACGATGCAACGTTTGCTTCTTACTCACTAGATATGTACCTGAATTCCGTAAGACTCCTCGAACATTAGAATTTTCATTGTTTAAAATTCTTCACTGAACAGTAAAAACAATTCAAAAATAGAGAAAAAAAACTTTTTTTTTATTTATACAGTTATGTAATTCATTCGAAGAATCTGCTATTGAACCGAAAAGCCTTCTGGACACTTGAGAGGTAAATTGCCTTACTTTGACTAGACAAAAGGTCAGAGAAGAAGAAAAAGACAACAGTGAGGAATGCGAGAAGTAATTGCTGGAGGGTTATTATAGGAACGCTTACGGTAGCATTTATTGTTCAGTCCAAGTAATAACACGGTTAAAGGCAGACAACTCAAAATTGTGATTTATCGAATGATGTTCCCGATTTAATTGCAACTTCAAAGGTAAAACTTAATTTCGGACAGTCTACTTAATGTCAAGTTAAAATTTACAATCATAACTATTTCGGAATAGAGATTGTTTTATTCCCGATGACCATTATATTATCTTAGAATAAATGGATGTACAGTTTACAAATGCCTCGAGTGAAACAAAAAACATTTCGATAACTTATCAAAGATTGATGGTATGTGGCGGTATCTAAGGCTGCATCTAATGAGCTTCCTGCTCATCTGTCAATCAAGGAATAAGAAATAAAAATCTCACCCAGATAACGTCGACTATCATAATAATTATTGTTATATGCCATAAGTGTGGGAAGTTCTGTACAATCTGTGTTTACTGAATTGCTAACAAACATCTGTTTTATTTATTTTTCCGAATCCAGCAATTTTTTGAAACACCGGATTTATAACAAGACGCACGCATATTGGGAGTCGAGTTTTGCGACTCGGAACGGGTTATCACTGTTATTAAGATGAATTACTGAGTACAGCTGTGCGAGCATCAATCAGAAACAGACACCAATCATACTAATTGTACTTTTAAACGTTAGAACTGAATCGCGGCCAACGTTGGGCCACCTCAGGAGAGAGTGTGGCAAAACACACGTTCAGTAATTCATTACTGACGATCAATTTGGGGAGTATAAGTTATTCTCGTTGTACTCGTGATTAAGTTTGGTGCTTCGAGCTCTATCTATCTAATTGAGCGTTTCGTCACTGAATTAGCCATCGATCTCGTTGAGCGAATAATAGCATAAACACGGAGTAGACGAGAGCTTTTGCGCAAATTACCGACTAGCAAACATACCCATGAATGTTGAAACATGCCCACGCGCAGGTATAGCAACGGTTTTAGTTTTTTTGAATGGCCTCAAAATCATATTTCAGTTTAATAATTAATTCTATCAATGATGAGTGTATGAGTTTTAATTCATTATGATACCTCTGGCGCCGGGCAGGCTTTTATAACACATACTAACACACAAAACAAACTTATGATATCGCTAAATGGTTTACATAGAGTGGAACATAGGCAGAATGTCAATTTGTTTAGTCACATTCAGAAATACCTGTAAAAAATACATAAATTGAGGACAAGCTCAAAACAGATGCATCTCATCGCAAGATTAAAGGGGATAAGAAGGTATTTCCTTATCGTCAGGGTTTGGCTGAATACTAAAGAGCTCATCTTCTGCGCTGAGTTTCCGAGATGAGTAGATAGTGGGCGTACATCGGCCGAATTAAACTGTTCACGACAAACGTTCCTACATTCTGCTGCACGACATATTTGGCGGAAGCGATAGCGAACCGTTATCTACGCAGTATAAACAACGCCAACCAGTATAAGTGACGCGAAGTTGCTAATGGTGATTGAAATGAGTATTAAATGGGCACGGTGACTTATTTAGGATCAGCTCCAATTTCTTGAGACAAAGGAACTTCCGCTACATCACTCCGCTTTTCCTGGAGTCACAACCTTATATCGTCGTACTTAGTATTCAGATGGTCTCCGCAATGCTCTCACATGTCGCAGCTGATGCATAGGTAATTCGTTTTAATATCTGAAATCTCTCAATCTGTTGGCAAAAACTCGACAAACAACATTATTCAAAGTGTAGCGGATGAGTGATTCCCGCAATTAAAAAATAATTTAAAACACCGAAGCGGTATTTGTGAAGACAGGAAGTCTTTGACCCCGAATAATGTATAATTTAATAGTTATAATGGGCGTAAGAATGGGATTAGAGCGAGCTCGGAGGTTCTGCCGCGGGCCTCCATTAGCGTGCATGACTTGCCTCTCGATGGGAAACAATGAAATTATCATCGAGATACTGCACCAAATTGATTAATTGTCTAATACAGTGTTCGGGAATGTTCCTACTGAATTTACAGTTTTTGTGTGTCCCGTCGTGTGTATAGAAAAAAAGATTAGAAAATGTAATTTAAAATGTCGGAGCCGGACAACAAGAGATTAATTTAACGCTTTGTATCGCCTTAATTCGACATTTAACCGGATCAACGAGCTCGCTACGCGATATCATCAGGTACAGAATCGTATTTAGTCATATTTATTTTACGTATGTAGACAAAAATCTACTCCAGTGGATTGTTAATTTTGTTTTCCCACGATCAAACTTACGCGTATTAATGAAAATCGCTAGAGAAGTTCTTACGTCACGACGGGATGATGTGACGTGTCAGAAGTTCCCAGGAAGCGATATCGTTCGAATTAACCCATTAACATTAATTAAGCGAGCCGGGCGGGTCTTTAACCCCGCGGTACATGCGAATTACTTCACCACAACTCACGCTTATTTTATTTAATGTAAAGAAATGTCTCAGATAAACCCCGTTACATTCGAGGTAGCTCGCTAATTATTCACGAGGATTTATAGTTACTGCCACCTCACGTCATGTACGACGCCGAAAATGTAATAATAATTGACGAATACGTTGTTGTTATATTCGGCGCACGTACAATTAAATTGTTTAATGTAATTAAAAATGCCCCCTGAGTGGTAAGTGAAGTGATCACATTCCTGCTCCGGCGGTCAGTGGCGGGAAATCCGTGTAATTACTGATTACAGCCTCCTTTGTTGTTTGCCGACAATGTGCATCCACTGTACGCTATGAAATACGCAATTTGCAATAAAATATTACGAAGAATACGCACGTTTTCATTGTGGAGATCTAATAATAATGAATAGCAAAAGTAGTCTAAATCTCAGATGTCATTATGACCGTTAACTTCAGAACGAACGAGGGGGCGTCTCATTGGCTTAACAATAGATGGGATGTTGAAACCGAAGACTCGGCTACTGTGTCGCGAGGCTGAGTCCAGCAAAATCTCCAACGAAGGGCCTCCGCGGAGGGTCTCAGCGCGACCAATCGACACTTCGGCTAACTATTCGTCATGCACTTTTTGCTCCTAATCTAATTTGTTCTCTACGAGCGTGACAAGCAACACGACGCGTCACGCCACGGCTACCGGTGACATGACAAGCTTATTCTATACTATTTACAAAAAGTTTACTTTTTAAAAGTGTAGTGCGTTTTAATTAGTTAAGTACCTAGTTTAGATTAGCTTTTACCTTTTTTATTAAAAAACCAAATTCACTAGAAATATTTTGCTATGCTCAATATAGCTTATATTGCTTTATATTATGTTATCAATAAAAATAAGCTATTCGTTGCTCGACCCTGATAAATATTATGATAGACTAATAAAACATACCCTGTTTATTACTACAAAAATGTTAGTGAATTATGTTCTATGGTACGCGCTACTGATAAGTAAAAAATATGTGATGAACTTGAAGCTACCAAAGTAGCTTTGCAATAACTTTTTTAGTAAAGTTTCAAGCATTTCAGATGAATGCTTTATATTATAAAAATCCGAGTTTCATGTAAAATCAAAACAACACGAATGGAATTAGTTTGAGAAAAACCAGTTATATTCTGCACCACAAAGTAAAGGAGAATGTGCAAGTAAACTTAATGTGCTAAGAATGAAATATGACTCGAGCTACACACGTGTCCGGTACTATGTAATGTCTCCGGTGGGCGGCTGCCTATTGCACAGGTTTTTATCACCGACTCTAATAGCTTCTTGATTGATTTAATTTTGGTTTCAATAGCTTTAATTTAATTTTAATATTTAGTTCATTACTCCAATAAAATTGATAACTCATATTTTAATTTTATTATGAAAGCAATTCTAAAAATCATTAGAGATTTGTACCAAAGTTTGTAAAGAATCGAGTGAAAGTTTGGTAAAAGCGATAGACTTTCTTATAAGTCAGTGTGTGACAGGAATCGAATGCGTAACCTTATAGTTGGCTAACAATAAGCCTTTCGCAGGGTGCGTTTTGCAGTTTTAGGTCAAATTCCACGCATTAGTTGGGGCTTGAGAGAAATACCGACAGTCGCTTTCTAGTTCATTCCTTTAAAGAATATATATTTAACTTTAAATACCTTCAAACCTGCTATTTTTGGCCAAACAACTGTACAAAATACCTAATTAAATCATGTTAGATTATTATTTAAAAATAATACTTTTTCCTCACCTCTATATTATCTTGTATGATAAAATTGTCTATCCGAATGCATATTGTGACACTGTACGTCGATTTATAAGCCACGTAATACAATGTTTAGATTAAATTAATGACAAAATTACATTACAATAATGGAGATTGAGCGTAATATTCAATAACTGCTTCGGAACAGGCAAATAACATCCGTCAAATGTCATCGAGTTCAGTGATGAAATCAAATGCCTATCATTGTTTGCGCAGAAGCGCTGGCGAAATAATTATGTTAATTAAACACATCAAATACATTATATGCGTGTTATATTTGCGTGTATTTCGTGTGAGTAAAAATAACCTAATGAAACTTATCACCAGGAACAGACCGACAATCCGTTATAGAGAAGGCTGGCATTAAATACTGGAAAGGTCATGATCAGCCCATCTTTATTGTGTATCAGAGCCACGTCCCGGGCCGGCGTAAGACCGTCTTCACTATACATTGCGCATTCACAATCGACGTTTCTGTATCTGGCTCGAAGGCTAGAAATGTACTTTAAGGGCAGTGAAATAGTATTTGTATATTAATAAAGTGGGAGGATTTATAAACGGGAGGGTCTCGCACTACAGGTGCCGCGGTATAAATGTTTCACGCGCCAGTGATTTAGGGGCGTCGCCGGCAGTGAGGAATGGCCTTGTTGCTGCATATTCAGTTGCAGCTTCAGAGTGCCGTGTCCCGACTCCGTAGAGGCAGTACTTAGTGAGATTTACGCTGTAATCGATGAGATATTTATGCAATTCAACGAATCGCATAAATATATATTACAGGAACAGAAATATATAAGTACATTTGATCTCCTTGCTCTTTATATAAACAAATGAACACGCAAAAAACAATTTTTCTTAAAGTGTTTGAAACGCGCGTCTAAAATACATCCCGAGGGCATATAGAGTGAGTAAAAGCCGCTAACCGCAAGTTGAAACTACTTCAGTAATTACGTATGAGCAGCGACCGCAACTCATCTGGGTTCGATTCCCGACGCAGTTCGCGGTCTGGCTACACGCCCCGACGCCGCTTGCGGTGACATTACCACTCTTTAACTTAATACACCATTTAGCATTAAGTGCCTTTACGAGTGATCATTAGGAGCACTTTACTGCGATATTACTAGTTTTTTAGACCATTTAAACCATTGTGCAGGCCTTTGCTTTGGAATAACGAACGAGCTTTCATAAAATGATCTGCTTGATCTCGTATTTTTATTTCCGGATTAATCACTATAGTTATTCAAACTTTTACAAAGGGTATCATATTACAGAATATTATGGTACAAAGGCTGTTTTTGGATATACATAATATTTTTCTTCAAATATCATCAAATTAAATCCGTTTTACCTTAAGGTTTTCGGGAACAATGGTTGAACAGTTGGTAAGAATTCTAAGTAAAAGTTTCACATATTGTCATGCGTTGTACTTATATGTCGCATCGAATCAGGAACGCGGTGAATTCTTGATCATTTTTTCCTGGCACATCTGTTGATGTACGACGACGAGTAAATGCTGCTAGTTGAAATCTTCGAAACATTTTTCTATTGGTAACGTCTAGTGTGTCTAATGAGGGTGGTTGTGTTATATGACTTATATCAAAATCTCCTAAAAGGGGCAATAACAAATAATCATTTATATATAACTCATAAATATATATAACATATAACGAAACCAGGTCTTAGAATGAATTTCGACAAAGTAATGACCCATTCAATGAAGGAAATAATACTGTTAAATAAACAAATGTTGTAGAATACGTAGCTGAATAATCGTACACGGGCCGGACAATATTTATGACCGTGTGGTAATAAAAGAAATCAACACAAGAATATCAGAAGCTTGGAAGACCATTTGGGCGCTTAGAGAAGTCATTAAAAAAAAGTGCGTTAAGTTAATTTTTAACTTTGTTCATATTAATACAAATCTAAAACTCAGATTATTAGATTTCTGAGACTTAGAGGGAGGGGAAAAAGAAAATATGTTAGCAATTTAATGAATTAATGAATTTAATTGTCATTAAAATATTAAGTGTCAAATTTTTTTAAATTTATTTATTCGATAATTAAACACGTGGAATTTTAATTTACGTCGTCATTTGAGATTTCAATAAATTATTTTGCATAAAATATAAAATAATAATATTTCATAAATTCTCTTTACTAAGATTTATTTTAAATTAAATTCACCCTTCTCACTCTCTCTCAATCGCTCTCTCCTCTTTCTTCGACGAAAACGCTGCACATCTTCGTGACATTCCGTATTTTTTTTTACCCTAAAGAAGTTTCAGTTCAATAAGCTTCCCAAAATATAGATCTTACACCTGGGCGCCTACTAAAGCACAGCATACAAAGATCTATGGATCGATGTATGATAGGGAAGAGAAGAATAGATAAAATAAATAATACTTAATTAAGAAGATTAATTAAGGTAGCAGATGTAACAATTATAATAAATAAAACTCAGTAGAAATAGGCCGATGCCTAAGGTACAATAAACGCAAAAGAAGAATACAATTTAGATGGTGGATTAATGAAACAGCAGGTGGTAAATGGCAAACAGTGGCACAGTGCAGACAGAAGTAGTGGAATTTGCAGGAGGCCTTTGCCAAAAAAGGGGCACACACCACCCAAAAACAATGAGATAGAAATATAAATGTGTTAAAGTGTATGTTTATTATTATTATATCGAAACCATCCGGGCCATTATATACATAATTTTCATACAAAGTTAATTATTATTTGTTCATTACATATAGTCAAAGACAACAAGTCATAAAATAGCAAATAATTTGTTTAGTTAACTAGTGAGAATTGTCACAAGATCTTTAGTAAATATGCGCCAGGGCAAGTACTCGATAATTTATTACGTTTGACTTTGGCCGTTAGTCTGAGAGTGTTGGTACATTTCAAACTAATTGTACGTAAGTGTATCACTTCTACGTCGAACAGACTTTTACTTAATAGCCAGGGATGGATTCATTAGACTCCAGTAAAAAACATTTTTACCTAGTTTAGTTACTATATTTTAAATATAATTCAAAGCAATATAGGTTAAATGATACGGCGATCTCGCAGTTTGTGAAGATAAATAAGAGAGGTGGGTGAGCGTCGAGTCCAGCCCTGCCTACAATGCTCTGCCTTGTTTGCTCGCACCGGTACACGCGTGTTAAATTCCTGCTCGTTTGTTCCAGCCCCGCGATATTTAGATATCGCTAACGAAGCTGCACTCGAACGCTTTGTGGGAACCGTTTAATGTTAATTGTCATGTTAATTACCCTCGAGGCGTTCTCTATTTGTCACTATTACGTCATTTCATATCTTTGCCATCATCAATTCAATAATATCATTTATATTATTTTAATGACATGGACACTTGTTGGAAAAGCCTTGCAAAATGTACATTAATACGAATTGTACTATAATTAAATGAACAGTAACAGGGCAATGGTCAAATTGGTCCATATAATCTGCTGCTGGTAGAATGCGAGAGAGGCCATAGTGAGCGAAGGGAATCGAGATCAGTTTTTGTCTCTTCGTAATATTATTACGTTTGTATGATAAAGCTCGTCGCGAATGTGTCGCCGGATGCTGAAAAACCCTCCGTTACGTCGATTTAATATCGAGCAGATATATCATAAAACATAAATATGTGTTACACGCACTTGGAGAAAATTGTCTTTTCAAAAAAAGGCTGAATTTTATAGTATACTAATATTTTTTTTCTTAGAATTCTTGAAAAATGTGAATGTTTTAATATTTAGAGACTCGAGGCAGTCATATGTGGACACTTTTTACGAAAGAAATAACTAGTCATTCTTAATAAGTCGGTAACAGTTGTGCTGTAACACAAGAGCTATTTCTAATGGGAATATTATCGGAGCAATAAAAGTAAATGTCGGCGACACTCCTTACGTTGAGAAGAAGTTACGTAGTTCTTTTTTAATTGAATAAGATGCAATAACATAGAATACAATTAGTGGGGGCCATCGGAACCACAATCTGATTAGTCGATCGATGATGAGCGACGTATTTCCCAATAAATCCTTGTAAAAATATAAATCGTTAAACAAAGGAGAGGTCACGGCGGCCGCTCAAGCCTCGGATCTTAATTATAGATAGTGGAGCTCGGACCACAGATCTCGGTACAGTCGGAGGCTAGACCTTCGGGTAAAAGGACGCTTAAAAGTAGAAGGGGGGTTACGAGAATAGTCTAAAGTAATACCTGGCTGAGGCAATCGTTTTAAGAATAAACAATATTGCATCATCACACACACTTTAAAATATAGTTTTGAATAATGTCCGAAATGTCCCATTTAACTTGTACTCCTACAATTTCGTAGATTTATTCCCGCAATAACGACCGTCTAATTAAAACATTTTCTAAGAACGAAGTAATTTCGTGTGTTTGTACGTGCGACCACATTAATTGCCCGACATGGCTATTTCATTACTCGCTCCATTAAACGAGTCGTTAGTGCCGTTAACTTGTAACTACCAAACGAGTGCTATTAAAATATTTAACCTGTTTTTCTCTATTATCATTTTTACTATTAATGTGAAATTGTTTAACGAAAATAAAACTGCGACTTTTGAAATGCCTGCCCTGTTAAGAATGCTTTTCATTTAACACATTGAATATAAAATGTTGTGCCGTCATAGCAGTGGTCTATATTCTCGAGCAAGGAGCGTTTTAGGCGCCATTAATACGAATTGAGATCATTACATTTACGAAGCCGACGACAACACAACGTTCACAAGTCAGTTACGATAACACGCTTGGTTTATTCTAATCAGGTTTTATAGCAGCTATTCAATGTTGTATAATATCAAATTAATACCGAAATTAAGTTGAAAAAGTTACGTAATTGGTTCAAAATCATTTTATATCGTTTGTAATGAGCAGATGGTAATAGAAAGTTTTGTGAATAAGAACAAGAATTTCAAAAGCTTATTTAAAACAAGATTGGAACTGAAAGCATACGCTCGAAGCGACGCTGCGCGAATGTCACAACATTGTGTCAGAGCTTGTCTGATGTTTCGTGGGAAATGACCGAAACTGCTCTACGATCTTGAACTATGACCCGTCTATACAAGAGTTATCTGTATTCACCCGAACACTGCGTCGTCATCTCGGAAATGTTTCGTTATTACTGAAAGTAAGCATCCCTTACTATATTATTTTATGCCTCAAAAATATATTGAATATTAATCTAGACTGAATCTTAAACCGCAATTGTAACTAAAAGTTATCTTGTATTATGTAGTTGAATCATATAGCCAAGATGCGGTTAACTCTTGCGCTAGGAGCATGAATCGCCCTGCGCCCGCGCACGATTCCTGCAACAATAGTGTAATTGTATCAGCGGAGATCCGAACCTACGGCCTCTTGCGCAATTCTTTCAAAACACGGATCAGGATTATGACTCGGAAATAAACAACGAAATTTCTACAATTTGTATATTCAGACAAATTTATATTATTTTTAGTGCAATCCACTTTTGAAATTAATAAGTTAGCTGAAAAGAACTTGTAGCGACACTTGCAATCTTTGACCACAAAGCAGTACCCGGGGCCTTGCCTAAGCCAGTCAGTGGCTAGACTGGTTGAAATTCCTCCCTTTATTTACATTATATTTGAATATAGTCGTTCTATATCGTAACTAATAATTGTTTCTGTAATTCTCATCCACCGGCAGTCAAGTTTACATTCTGTAGTGGTCAGCCCACGAGAGATCTGTCAAAACAATATGTGTTTGTCTGTCAGGCAGTCGGGCGGTCAGGACTCGGCCCATTAAATACAATGACTTGCTGCGCCCGCGCACAACATTTTTTATGATCGCACTTAAATCGTGTCTCTATTCAAATGATTTGTTTTGTTGTGAAACAGCTCTCGATATTGTTAACCCGTTATCACGATGAACTCCGGGATTTAAGAGTTATTTAATTATAAAGTATAAGTACGATATCAAGCTGACGAGTGTTTTATATGCTCTCCTAAACAAGTAATTAATTGCATCTCAAGGGGTCAATCATCCTTCCTTAATCGATTCGTCTTTATATATCGAATCCTTAAGCTCAAATTGAATACTTAAATCCCGACATCAAAAGGAGACAAATGGTTTAACAATGCTAACATGCGTCGAAGCGAACGAATAAAATATGTTAATGGGTGTTAGTGAAACGAGAGCATATTAAAACGGACGATAAATCGAAACGGACACACTTTAGAAGCTCACATTACACGCTAATGTGTTAACTCTCCCTGGGAGGTGACTTGTGACCTCCGCTGTGGGAACTCGGGGGTGGGAGGTCAGCAGAACAATATGGCTTCGCATCAAGGGACCGTAAAAACCAGCTTCAAAACCAATTGGCATTGCACGCGTCGCGGTCTGTTTAAACTTTTCTCGTTTGGATCTCGGCGGAGACCGACTGAAAACAAAACTATGAACACTTATTCGGTCCGTAGTCGTCATATTTGTTGTCACCGTTTTCAGAGCAACGGTATGAAGTCGAAAGCGAGGAATGGCGAGTGAACCGCAGCGCAGTGCACAATAAACGGTAGGTATATCGTGAGTAATAGCATATAATACAGATTAAACAATGAAATGCCACGTAATAACTAGTTACCTCCGTCTCAGCGCCGTCGCTCGCGAGAGCGCTCTAATAACGAGCTGAGCTCACGAGCGAAGGGTTCTCTATGCTCACGTGAATTGTGCCCATGGAGCGGTATTTGATCACTTCTTTATTGCGTATTTATAAGCGCTCTCACAGAAAAGGATTCAAGCGAAATAAACAATGATCATAAATCAGGTATCGCGTTGTATCTTATTTATCATTCTTTTGCAGCATATGCAGTAAAGAAAATCCGACAGTTTACTGATAAGGACACGGCAAAAATTGTTTATCATAGCTACTTTCACAGCGTTATCTCGTACGGTATTCTACTGTGGGGTGCTGCTGCAGAGGTTCAATCCATATTTGTGCTGCAGAAGCGAGCTGTTCGGGGTATTTGTTGTGTTTCTCCGAGGGAGTCGGTACGGAATAAGTTTAAATTAGACAATTAGGAATTAAATATTATGACACTATCTGGTCAATATATTCTTGAAGCCTTGTTGTATGTCCAAAAAAATATTAACGATTTTAAAACAAATGGTGACTTTCACCAGTATAATACGCGAAATAGAACTAATTTGAGTGTACGACCAACCAGGCTCCAAAAGATAAACCACTCCTTATATGGAAATTGTATTCGTTTTTACAACAAACTCCCAAGCAAAATTAGAGTATTATCTCTAAATAAATTCAAAGCCCTCGTTAAACGAAAATTAATCAACAAAGCTTTTTATAAATTTGAGGACTACTTAAATGATCCTAATCCTTGGGATTGAATTGCTCCAGTTCAAACGATTTGTATGTCAATACTTGGCGATTAAAAAGAGTGGCGGAAAGTTTCTTGCCAGTTCTTCTTACCCGCTCTACGCCCTTGAATTGCGAACTGGTAGTCAATGTAAATTTACGAGTAATTTAACTTGACGATTCAAAAGTGTACTTGGTTACCCACTTGAATAAAGATATTTTGAGTTTGAGTTTGAACCTGCTGAATGGAGCTAATACGAGCTCAGTGAGGCTTTCGTCACGGATCCCTAAAAGTTATTCGGCCGATCATCGAGCTTCTCGACGAAGCCTGCTATTAGGTAATTAAATGAGAACGGATCCATCGCTCAGCTCCGCTCTCTAATACACCCTCACACGATCAATTCAGCCTTCACCAGACACGCAGCCTGATTTTGGCTAGGTCACCTACCGGCCGTTTACATATAAAAACTTTAGCTGTAGTTCAGAACACCGAGAGTCTTTTGTATATAATCCTTGGCAAAATGCTATACTCCACGCGAAGATCGCAGGCGGAATCCGTAGACGTCATTATCTCCTCCATCTGTATTGGCTGTATCAATAATACATAGCGAGTTCGAGTCCCGGCGGTGCGTTTTGCGAACCGCGCCCGCAATGAATTATTTATAATATCGATAGTTGTGCCAATAAACATTGTATTCAAATGTAGCTCTAATCCTCTGCTGCCGATAGATAGCGCCTGTCGATCGCGGGACCCATTTAATTGTATCGCTTTTGACAGTTGCCTGCAAATGCACATCTCGATTAGCTTCCTTATTTAATCTAACCGAAGAGGCTATAGGGCATAGGCTATTTGAGCCTGTAGTGACCCGTTGTTGTCATAAAAACTTGAACCACTATTTACGTAACATTATGTTGTCCACATTCAATTATCTGCGAACGCATAGAATGTGACTTATGATAAATAAAATCAACAATTAATTATTTTTATAGAGTAGAAATCCTTGTTCTGTTTCTGTTTCCTGGCTACCGTTATTACTGTGCAGGTGTAAGGGAAAATATTATTGTGAGCTTATTGAAACATTCTTTAGATTTTGTAATTTACAATGTTGACTGATTCAGATTCCAATTGAAATAATTAAATATAAATAATTGGGGCTTACATTAGTAGTATATAAGTTAATTATATATACAGGGTGGCCAAAAAGTCGTGGATCAAACGCAAATAGGGGATAGATGAGGTCATCAGCGGCAAAAAATTGTTCTACGGGAGGTCTCTAAGGTTTATTTTGCGTTTTATAAGAAAATTGACTTTTTTTTTACTAATTCTTATTAAAATTCGATAAAATCTACATCCTGTATCTTTTTCATAATATCCACTAGATTGGTATTGATGAGTTCTTGCTTAACACATACTATTTATAGTTGTTTATTGAGTGTATTGAAGATAATATTAAGTTACACGATATAATTTTTTTTCAAATCAAAACTTTTTGTTTACTTCGGCCCCCACTGTGAAAAAAAATGACTCTACCGAAAAGTGACCCTGTATTACAAGTTTTGGCGCATTTAATATGGATTTTGAAAAGGTATTACACATGGCCATGAGTCGCTCTAATATCTTTCTAGGACGAAAAAACAACAACGATTCGGACTTATGAAAGATTATTTACTTACATGGGACCAGTACTGTGTGAATCGGACTAGATTCAAAAAATTGGACAGATGGCTGGAGGGTTACGTAGGAATTTGATTAGACGGTGCAGATTAAGTATTATGGTCAGAATCAGGAATTTTGAGCATATTTTGTTGTAAAATATTTTGTTTCATACAAACAACCATTGAGAAATAATTGTTTCAATACAATTATTATTTCACAATCGTTGTTTGTAATTCTTCCTAGAAAGATATTAGAGTGACTCATGGCCACTTGTAATACCTTTTCAGAATCCCTATTAAATGCGCCAAAACTTGTAATACAGGGACACTTTTCGGTGGAGTAATTTTTTTTCACAGAGGGGTCCAAAGTAAAGAAAAATTTATGATTTGAAAAAATGTTATATCGTATCACTTAATATTATCTTGAGTACACTCAATAAACAACTATAAATAGTATGTCTAACGCAAGAACTCATCAGTACCAATCTAGTGGATATTATAAGAAAGATACAGGATGTAGATATTTTCGAATTTTAAGAAGAATTAGTAAAAAAAAGTCAATTTTCATATAAAACCAAAATAAATCATAACTCTGCAGGGGTTGACCTTAGAGACCTCCCGTAGAACAATTTTCTGCCGCTGATGACCTCATCTATCCCCTATTTGCGTTTGATCCACGACTTTTTGGCCACCCTGTATATTATTTTTGTTTTATATGTAAATCAAACGGCGAATGCAATCTAATCAACAGGAATTAAAAAATCAATAACTGAATAGTAACAACGGCAAAGTGATTGGCGATGGCTGTTCGTCTGCTATTATTAGTTAATAATTACTTTTGTAATATTACTGGGCTGCGTCCGCGCACTGCATGACATGATTTATTGAACTGTATTGACGGCATTCAGCTCGCTCTTTGAATTGTTTTAATTAATTGATTTACGTCATTTTTATGTGTAACCCTTATTCCCATTGTCGTACATATGTGTTATGCCAACTTATAGTTGAAGAAAATATGACACTTTTAAAAGGACACCTGAAAGTAAATATCCCAATGCCAGGGCTTCTTGAGGGCTTACCGAGACTACTGCTAGTGATAATTGAGTCTGAATATCGATGCAAGAAATTTAGTTTTTTGAAGTGTGTTTGTATCCATGTGTGTTGCCCAGTCGAGTGGTGAAGGGGCGTCGCCGAGGCCCTTGTCAAAACACTTATCCGAAATAATTAGAATCCGATTGACACGTATTATTTGTTGCTCTTAAACTTTCCTTGTGGGTGTTGAAGACAGATTGAGAGATTGATTATAACCATTGAAATGTGTGACAACATTACAACCGGAAGTGTGTTTAAAACATCCTTAATAAAGGGAATCGGTGCTAAATTTATTAAACAATTACCATTTTATATTATAAGTATTGAAATATAGAAAATACTTGGTGCCCGTCGAATTATATAATAAGAACCTGTAAGAAATGTATTCGAACAATATTTATGATTCCACCATCAGTTTTGAATATGAAAAGTTAATAAGGAGAATTGTGAAAGTTCGCGATGGGATATAATTCAATTTAAAAGTAGAAGACGGCAGCCCGTGGGGGGCTCCTCCATTTGGCCACAAATAAATTAATCAGCGCGGACACATTCCGTTCGTGACTCACAGATTACAATCTGGTACATATTTTTGTATTAATTAAAACCTCATCATTCCAATTCTGGGTTTATATGTTATACTCTGTATGCGTTCGTTTATGTCTCGTAAACGTTTCTTTTCTTCTATTATATTTGCTCTGAGTGATTGCTTTGTTTGTTTCGTTTAATCCCCTTTCTTGTGTGATGGATGTCAACTTTTCTCACAATGCCGCTGGATGACCTACTATATATCAACTATACTATATACGTAGCTAATACGAAATATGAGACGAAACGTGACGAGGACAACGGGAGGATTAGCGCTTTAACGTGACGACAAAAGGAAACGTGAGGTCAAAAAACTGATTAACATATAAAATACCTACCTTCTTTAATTATTAACATTCTGAAACATAAAAGACAAATGAAATCTACTCAAAATCTCCGCGATCGAGATGTTTGATCTTAATTTTAGGTGAAATAAGATGAAAAGCCTTAATTTCACCTTATCTAATAGCTGCTGTCTGATAGATTGAACACTGAGTTACTAACAGTTAGTTTTGAAAATGTAATACTAATAAGTCGGATTTTCTATTTATATATATATGTGTTAATATAGATAAAAAAAATGCCTTATTTGCAAAGACAATCAGCCCGTTTGAATTTCTATCGATTTGCGATCTCGGTATAAATATTATAAGCGGCATATGTTAATGACGAATAAAATTAATGAAATTGAGCGCTTCTTAAAGGTGTATCCAGACAGAAATATTAATACGACTGTATCTGTCAGGTTGATTGGCGTGTCTGCGCAAGACAGGCGGAAGACAAAAACAAACATGAGAACAAAAACATCGAGCAGGTTGAGCAGTGAATCGTCCGGCGGCTTTGCTTATCTGTAGTAGGGTTTAATTTTGTTATTGCAAATTATATCAGGTAATGCATAATAGCTGATTGTAATTATTTAAATGTAAACCGACTTAAAATGCCGAGTGTAAGTCTATATTATATGAAAGTAATTTTTATTTGAGTAGAGAACTCAAAGAGCAATTATGTGTTTTGCATGTACCTATGTAATGACACGGTGAGTGTGTTTGTAGCGGGAACACTCGAAACGACTAGAAAGCTAATGCACACAACGCAACGCGACCGCTCTTTAGATCATATCAACTAAAAGCTGTAAAGTATAATATTATTCAGAGCGAGTGAGTTTTGTAAGTAGTGTACATAGTTATTAATATCATTTCCTACAGATTCTAGCAATTAATATTGCAAAATTGTTTGCATCATGCTGCCTAGCGTAACAGTTTGTTATGGACAAAATCGATAAAAACTGAACTCGGGGAATTTCAACCAGTTTAATAAATATTCATTCCTGTTAAATTATTATACAATAAAAAAGATTAGTGTTAGCCTAGCCCAGTGGGTGTACACAAATAATAAATTCTTTTTGACTCGACTAATACTTGACTACAGTAATCAATGAAACAATTCAGACATCTGAGGCCGAGGCTTAAAAGGTTGTATATATGTTATGTATGTCTGTGCTAGGTTAGAGGATAATCGTCTAATTTTCCTCGGTAAAAGTAGACGCTGGGGTACATTAGCGCTGGATTTACTGCAGTCGTAAAGTGTGTTGGTGTAATTGGCGCACCAAACAAGGAGAACTCTCTCTGCTCTTCGTGTACGTGCTCAGCTGGCTGCTGCCACATTTAAATCGTTATGTATCGATAACGCTCGACTCATTTACATTAAAATAAATGCCGATGTGTTTTAACGGTGCTGGCCTTGATCGAAATCATGAATAGTTGTGGGACATACGCCAATGTTGTCGTTAAACAATAGGGTAGGTAGTTATACAGTCACAAGACATATTTCCTAATCTTTAAACGGAAACACCCACGCGTGTTCTCATGAAATATGCTGACGGACTGTCTAGCTCCCAGTCTCGATTATTAGATATTAAGTTAGTCTTAAGCTAATCACCAATGTAACCGGTTGATTAAATATTAATTAAAAATAAAATTTTATTCTTTTTAAAAACGCTCCAGCGCGACCTCGCGTTTTGACTGGCGCAGCCGGTAGGATTTTCACATCCCGCGAGTATATAACTAAATTGAAAATACTCAAATCGATTTTCATAGTTCTTGAAATACCGTGGACTGTCTAATAGCAGAGTGAAAATCCGCGAATCAAATAAATAAGTCAAATAGAAGAGCATTAAAATAATATCCGGTGCAGTGTGTGATTAGTGACTCAGGAAGAATGGAATTGGGCTGGCGGTGAGTAAACCTTTTCACTTCCCGCTAAAAATTCCATTTTATCCCACATATTATATATTATTACATTATCTGATTTTGTTTCGTACCAAATCTACGAATAAAATTGTACTCAGAGTGTAATTAGATTAGGAACTGTAGTTTTAAAATTATATTGCACAAGAATAGGCAATATAATATAGATTAAATATATAGATAGATAAAAAAAAATTATATTGCACAAGAATAGGCAATATAATATAGATTAAATATAGAGATAGATAAAAAATTATATTATTAATTAGTACGGATTTATTGCAAATTCAAAATTATATAAGTAATTTAAAGAAGTGTAAGTGATTATATTGTATTCTTATATATAAAAATTTAAGATTAAAAATGTCAATGGAAACATTTAAATTTGTACCAAGGGAGGTTTTGTCCTTGATTCCCAAATATGATGGGACAGAAAACTTACTAAATTTATTTATTGCAAAAAGTGAATATGTGATAAAAGAATTTAGAGTCGAAGGTAATACAGCCCAAAATTTATACTTATTTCATGCAATAACTAGTCGCTTAGTGGGTAAAGCGGCAACGCTATTAAGTGAAAATCAAAATATTACATCATGGGATCATTTTAAAGATATATTGACTCAACATTTCGGCGACCCGCGTTCAGAAGAATGTATAGCAATAGAATTAGAATCATTAAAAATTAAATCTGGAGAATCATATATAGAGTTCTGTCAAAGAATACAAAGTGTTAAAAGTTCCCTAACCTCAAAGGTTAATAGGTTAACCGATGAGAGTATTAAAGCAGCCAAATTAATAATTTATAATAATACGGCTCTTAATGTATTCCTTTATAATTTATCTGAAGATCTTTTGCGTATCGTTCGCCTAAAGGGCTGTACTAATTTAGAGAGTGCATTAAGTGTTGTTACTGAAGAGGTTAATTTTCATTATCAATATTCTATTAAAAATAAATTGTGGAAGAATAGTGCATCCCCTCAACAAAATAATTTTAAACCTGGAATCCCTTCTCAAAATAATTTCAAACCTGGAATTTCTCCTCAAAATAATTTAGCATCAAATGTGCCTCCACAGAATAACTTTAATTACGGGATTCCCCCACAAAATAATTTAAAATTCGGAATGCCCCCACAAAATCACGTTAAGTTTGGAATGCCCACACAGAATAACTTTAAATTCGGGATACCACCACATAACAACTTTAAATTCGGGATACCACCACAGAACAACTTTAAATTCGGGATACCACCACAGAATAACTTTAAATTTGGAATGCCCCCGCAAAATAATTATCGGTTTGGAATTTCGCCTCAAAATAATAGTCGATTCGGTATACCTCAACAAAACTATAAATTTGGTTACCAGCCACAGCAGGGTCCTAGGTTCGATATACCACATCAAAACGAGAATCCACAACCAGTTAACACAGACGTTTCTATGCGAACTGCGCCGATAAGACAAAATATGATTAATGACTCTGAATATTATTACGAACCAAACTATTACAACGACTATAGCGATTATGATAACTATGAATCAAACGAAACAACCGTGTGTGAAAATTTTAATTTGTTAGAAAATCAAGAAAATCCTAAAGATAACAAGGAAATAGATTCGCAGCAAGTAAATTTTCAGGGAGAAGCCTCGAATCATATACCGAAATAATAAATCTTAACTATTGTGATAGCATTTTAAAATTACCACACATATTAATTCCGGAACTAAACGCAAAATTTCTTATAGACACTGGTAGTAGTCGTTCGTTTATCAGTCCCTCTAAAGTTAATGAATTTCTTAAAGAATATAAAAGCTATGAACCATTTACAGTGGTTAGCACTCATGCTCGAAGTACACATAACGAAGTAGTATACATCCCTTTACCGTATATTTTTAATAGTCTTTTAATGCATAAATTTTACGTATATGATGTAGATGCTAGATATCATGGTTTAATTGGCTCAGATTTATTAAAGGAATTAGAAGCTAGCATTGATATGAAAAATCAAATACTGTATACAACTGGTTCTGCCATACCTATATTATATAGTCCTCCATACGAAGCTATAATTGAACCCAGAACAGAATCAAAATTTAAAACCCCTACTAACCTACAAAATAGAGATGACATAGTAGAACAGGACAATTTCAGTAATGGCGTTCGTATGCCAAATGCTATGGTTACATGTGAAAACATCTTTGCAACCACCGTAATACAAAATACATCCGAGAAACCATTTAAAATTACTTTGAAAGAACCTATAAAAGTCTCAGTTTTAAAAAATAATGAAATTTCTAAAAGTAATTTTATAAATGAAACTTTAACAAATGATAATGTTTTAAAAGAAAATTTGTCCAAGCTTCGTTTAGATCATATGAATAGTGAGGAACGTAACATAATCTCTAAACAATGTTACGAGGTTCGTGATAATATATTTTATTCTGATAAAATTCCTTTATCATTCACCAATCAGATTAAACACAAAATTAGAACAGTTAACGAAGACCCCATTTATATTAGACCATATAGACATCCTGCTTCTCAAAACCAAGAGATAGAAAAACAGATAAATAAACTGTTAGAAGATAACGTCATAAAAAAATCATTTTTCCCTTATAGTGCAACGGTTCATTTGGTACCAAAAATAAAACATTTCCGGTCTTATTTATATGATATAAAGAAATCAAATACTAAACTAACACGTTGGAAATTTCAAAAATGGAAAGAAAAATTCAAACGCAGACTCATCATCTAGAAAAAGAGTTAACACGCGACGTAGTAAGGATAAGGCTCGTTATCAAAAAGCCCGAGTATTGGGTCCGATTCATAGAAACGTTGTTCCAGTGATAACTATTAAACGAAAAAACTAAGTTACATACTAAAGATTTGAAACGCCCTTCACAGGTTGTTACTCCTGCTGGTACATCTGATCCCAAGCCAGGCCCTTCAACTGCAAAAGATTACTAGAAACCCAGGCCTCCTACCCATTAAAGAAGGTCAAGCAGTAGTAGCTTACGACAGATGGACCGTGATAAAGATTTTAGATTTTAAAGCTATCAACAACTAACTAAAACTAAATATAAATAACTTTTTAACGCTTAAAACCGAAGTACAAATTGTTTCGACACTAGCCTATTCAATTTGCACTTCCAAGAAGTACAGTTACAAACTAGTTTCATAATGAATATAACAGTGGAAAAATATAAACAATTAATTCCGACTTCAAAATCTAAACGTGGTTTATTGAATCCTATTGGAACATTCATTAAAGCAATAACTGGCAATCTTGATAATGAAGATGCTATCAGATATGAAGATTTAATTAATAAATTAAAAACTAGACAGGACGCTATTAGTAATAAAATAACCATAGTTTCCGAAATGATGAGTTTTGTAACAAAAATTATTAATGTAACAAGGAATAATTTCATTCAAATTAATGAACGTTTTGAGGACATAGATCTCAGGTTAAACAATTCTAAAATGTTACAAATGAGCAATGAAATTATTCATTTTTATAATATTTTTACCCATAACTTTCAAACTATTTACTCAAGACTAAATGAAATTGAAACAGCTCTCGCTTTTGCTACGATTAAAATATTACATCAATCTATTATTGATACTAAGGAATTACTGTCAATTTTAAAAGAAATAGAATCTATGTATAATTTAGTATTTCCAGTGAATATTGAAAATATTGTAAAAATTGAACTGAATATTGAGATGGAAGCGTATATCAAACAAAATCAGATAAAGTTTAATATGCACATACCCTTAATTAAAAATGAACTTTATAATTATTATAAATTAATATCTTTACCAGTGCATAGTAATAGTAATAATATATCTAACATTATCCTTCCTAAGTATCCCTATGTCCTAGTGAAAGGGTTGAAAGTCGAGCCGCTCTCACAACCATGCCAAGAAATAGATGAAAACCGATTTTTATGTCTTGAATTTGAAACTGCACCGATATTGAAGGACGAATGTATTACTACACTAATGAATTTTTCCCCCAACACATCTTCATGTCGTCCTGTGCCCGTTCTAATCGAAGATGTCAAGATTTATTTAGTACAACAAAATCATTGGATAATATTTTCTAGAATAGAAACCATTATATCTAAAATGTGTGACAACGACGTTTCACATGAGCCATTAATGGGCACTTACCTGTTAACCCTAGATGATGATTGTTCGATAAGAATCAAGGATTTCAACTTGAAAAGAAACGAACACCAGGGACACGATATCGCGTTTACCCGATTCCCAATTGTAAACCTACCGTTAATCTCCAGCGAAATTAAGTCACAGAACAAGCATCTGAATTTAGATGGAATTGACCTTGCAGACGTTCAACTCTTAAACCTTTTGGTGAAAAATAGTGTTCCTACAAGTGTTAGTGAAAGTGAATTAAATCAATGGTTCTTTGGTATAATTAATATAGTAATAAGTTTTTTACTCATGACATGTGTCATTTTATTAGCATTTAAAAATAGAATTAAGAAAATTATGTTTCAACCTAAACAGAATATTCGAGATCATCCAAACCCTGAGGATAATCTCGATTCTAAGGAGAGAGGAGTTATACAGTCACAAGACATATTTCCTAATCTTTAAACGGAAACACCCACGCGTGTTCTCATGAAATATGCTGACGGACTGTCTAGCTCCCAGTCTCGATTATTAGATATTAAGTTAGTCTTAAGCTAATCACCAATGTAACCGGTTGATTAAATATTAATTAAAAATAAAATTTTATTCTTTTTTAAAAACGCTCCAGCGCGACCTCGCGTTTTGACTAGGTAGGGTTAAAGTGCAGATATTTTCATTGAAACGAGTCTTGGCAGTGGGGCGGTTAATCATTATCCTGGTATATGACTAGTTACTAGTGGAACTATGTATATGTTTAACACAGCGGAGGAAACAAAGGGTACTTTCCATGTCCGAGCAGTTTAAATAATTAAGCTGAATAAAGTTTTCGAGCTGTCGTCTTCTTTCTGGACTGGCTGTTGTGTTATGATGGTTTATACTTCATACTTGTTTAACATGAATAAAATAAATTTTTGTTCCTCTCATACTTCGCAATTGACGCATCATCACATAACTTTGAAACTTCACTAAACGGCGCCGTGCGTTTGCATAATTGTTTTGTACGTTGCAGTAGTTTATCTCCGAGGAGTATGGCAGGAGCCAATTAGCCGTGGGGCATATTTGTGGGTCAGATAGGGCGCGGGGCCATGCGTGCTCTAACGAGACACGAATATTGTAATGCACTCACCTCGAGCCTCCTCCATCTGCATACTAAACCGGGACATTTATTACATTGATTCTGGGATTAGGATCCAACAGATCTATGCGAATCGGAAAAATGCCTGACAAACGTTTTATAATGTATTGCTCGAAAGTTGTTATCATTTTCTCAATTCGACTATTTCAAGAAAAGAGCGTACCAATTCTTGAAAGGCTGGCAGTAAAACTTTAGATTTCCGAGACAAAGAGGGAGGAAAAAAGGAAGATATATAATGTAATAATAAAAACACGTGGCATTTTATTTTACACTTCGTCATTTGAGTTTTCAATAAATTATTTTTCATACAATACACATACTTCATAAATCCTCTTTACGAAACTTGAATTTTTTTCTCTCCCTTTTCTTCGACAAAAACGCTGCACATCTTCGTGACGTTCCGTAAAAATTTTACCCTACTGCACCTGAAGAAGTTTCACTTCAAAAACCCAGACACTATTTAAAACAACATTTACTTAGAGTATTCGGCATAATGCAGACTCACTGTTGCGTCTGATTTCTTTGAGTTTATGACAAACAAGTTCTGTGTCTACCAAACATACCACTCGGTGTAGGCCACGTATTTGAAGTGAGCCAATAAGATAATTAGAACGTACCAAATATCTGTATATTTTTAACAGTAGTAAAAAGCAAAATCAGTGGCGCTACAACCTCTTTAGGTCTTGGCCTCAGATTTCTGAATCTCTTTCATGATCATTTGTCAATCTAATACTTATACTATTTGTCAATTTAACTGTGTTCAGTTTGTGTTGCCTGACACACGCCGTCGACGTTTTGGGTCTAAGACATGTCGGTTTCCTCACGATGTTTTCCTTCACCGTTCGAGCCAATATTAAATAGTAGTAAATTATGTATTATACCTAGATTTAATCTCAAGTTTTGACATGATCATAGTAAGTAGCGTCACGCGAGGAAATCATGTCGCTTGGGACGTTTGACGTTTGTTTGCAAATAGATAAAGCCGATAAGGATCTGAATTAGTTAATTGATGATGGCTCAGCGAGATAAATTACTTTATATCGTTCGGGAAAATGCGCTCCTCACGATGTTTATAAACATATGGTACATAATATACAGTCGGATCTACTTTTTATACCTCAGCGATACTGACATGGTAGCTTTACCCTGCTAGCAAACGGTTTTTTTGCCAAAAACCATCAGTGAAGCTTAGAGCCGCGGGCGCACCTCGGGGAACAATAATTATATGAAACGGAAAAACTCCTGCACTTTCACCGGCAAATAGTCACGTCACGCAACCCTCTGTTGGTTGAATGCCTAGAGGCGAGAAGGCCTCGGTCTGAGCAACATCGTTAATTGTTCGTAAACATTATGGAATTAAACAGAGCAACGTGTTAGGCAACATACGTTCGTTTTTATTAGAATCATATAGGTATCTATGCGTAAATTTACATATCAATAAAAAAGTACCGTTATCTGTTGAAATCTATTGACAATATTAAGCGAAATTATATTTTAATTGGAGACAATAATAATGGAACTTTAAGTAAAATTGTGGACTAATTCTATTCGTATCTATTTTCATATGTTTACATAATACTATAGGACAGTGTAACTTAAAATTCCTCCGCAAATACTCGACTAATTAGCTCAGTGCCTACAACTACACTCCAGTGCAGTGTCAGGTTAACATGTGGATACTGGACGGAGAGAGGTCAATGTAAGTACCGCTATGCTGGATAAGCTTCAAAGCAAAGTATAGAAACGTATTTGCCTCATTGGCATCCATAAATAAATATGTTATGTAATTAATACCATCATTTAGTTTTGCATTTTAAACAATAGTCTTTTAACCGTTTAAATTTTCCTAATGTGACAGAAAGTCTAAGTCCAACGACAGGCGACGGTGTCGCACTAATGAGCTCTCGTCCTCGTGACGTCACGCGACACGCGCATCATTATACGCTGCCTGCGCACGACTTTACCCAAACCTTGTGTTTACATGCGCCGCCCTTAATTACTACCAACGCTGAATTGCAATTAGGTACAAAATGCAAATGCAGTGGTGACAGTGCACTTACCGTCACCCGATATCGCATTCAGTCAGTCAACCGCGGGACGGACGGGACGATCCCGATAACAGTGGCATTAAGCATTGAACTCAACTGTCATTACTTTATAGATACTTTTTTAAAATATGTAGTTTTTACCTACTACACTTGTGTATATCAATCTGAGAAGCCAGAAACGTAACGAAAAGAGGCCGTAAAGAATTCAACAATAGCTCAATTTGAAGGAATACACTCGCTTATGTCGTCACGCTATCGTAATCCTCCCGACACGCTTCCGATACGGTGCTCCGGGGATTAAATATACATCTGTTCTCTGCGCTCATTAATAATGAGATTCTTTCGCTTGATTACAGCCTATGGGTTTTAATTTTTAAAAATCAATTATTGATCGATAATTATTAATGGTAACAACATAATTGATATATCGCCACTGCCAGTCAGTGAACAGCCCTCCGCTTACGGTATCATTATATCGTGCTCGGCCCACCGTTGTCTCTATTGTCCGGCGCAATTAGCCGCGACATAATTGATCTAAGATGTCTATCGCGGACAAATTGAGTGCCAATTTAATCGCTTTCAGCCAATCGGAGACCTCCTCCGGCCTGCTCGGGGCCAATCGGCGGACCTCGTCGTCCCGCAAAACCTGCGCATTGGTGGCTGCACACAATGCAACCGAAATGTGAAACTTTCGCGACCATTTTGCTTCGCTTCGGTAAATGCAATCGGCGCTGGCGCAAGTCGGCCACTCTATTGGTTCTCGAGCCATGAAGTGGCCGGTAGACCTCACCCCGTCACGGTGGGGTCAATTCATATTTGCTTTTTTGTAGGTTTCCCTTTACAATGTTATAATATTTGGATTAATATCCAGACGCGGTCCCAGGTCACCACGAGCCAGGCAGAAGCTTTACTCAATACAAGTTCTACGAACATTCAAATGAGGATATACAACTCCGCTGCTTACATACAACGCGTATCTTTGGCATCCGAGCGTTTTGATATGTTTAGATAAATTGTTAGACAATTGATTTAACTAATGAATGCCACCCGCCGACGGTATCTCTTAACCACGGTCAGTTATCTGTCCCATTAGTGACCACCTGACGGTCGAGGGGGGAAGAGCGTGGTCTGCGGGGGAGGGAAGTGACCACCCGGGTGACATAATAATTGGTATCGCAGGTCAACGCGCGTGTTAACGTCGGAACGCTCTTTAGTGTACAAACAAAACGATGGAAATTTATTAAGGCAATGAATGAACTGATGTAAACACTAATATTATTAAGATTTTTGTATGTGTTCTTACGAGTAATGCATAAACTCAAATGAAAACAACGTAGTTTGGTAGAAACATGATATGAATAAACAAACATAGAGTGCCGGCCTTCATCGCGACGATTCGCAAATTGTGGCCCATTTACAACTACTAATCCAGTGTAGTAGAATAAAATAATAATTGTAATATTTTAAATCGTTAATTACTTGCTCTATATATCGTCTGTGGGGGCACAAGAGGAGTCCGAGGGCTAGGTGTAGGCGATACGTTTCAATTAGTTCCATCGACCGCACCTTATCGCCTATCTCCTCATCTAACAACGAACCAATTTGTCGCCTATTCGAGAACATTCTTCAATCTAATTATAGAGGTCATCGACCTCCGCCGCTAAGTGTCGAGTCATACAAAAACTCGATAGGTGTTCTCGCAAAACCACCTCTTAAACAAAACGGTTTTATTACGGAAATGTCGTTATTTTTGTTATTGATAAGATATTATTTTTGCATGAGATTGTATTATTTTTGATTCGCGTTTGTTAACTTTTATTACTTTTGTTTTATAAGTTATTAATGCGGACAATTTTCGTACAAGGTAATCTAATCACATAAAATGATTAAACAGCCGTAACCAGCAGCACCGAGTGGCTAGTTAAATATTCTAAGAAACATCTCGTTGCGTAATAGCTTCGACAACGGTTTAATTGATGTGTCGTTGAGAAAAACAGTGGCGCCGTCACTTCCTCAGACAGTTTCCACTGCACTTCGCATGCTGCACTCCTGCGCATTCAATTATCATCTTTTTACGCAAACAATGAACTTTTTATTATAATCACATTTTTTATATGAGAAACCGATGACGTTAAATAGGTACGTTTTTAGGTTACGAGAATTTTAAGCAAAAAATTGGGTAGCTTTAGAATTTGTAAACATTTTTATATAAAGAAAATAGATTATGTCACTACGTAGATTAGCGATCAGCGCCCCATTCACAGTCCACAAGTGTTCCTCACAAACAATTAACGAGTGATTATTTTAGTCTAAAGTCTCCAATCCGGACGAATAATAGAGCTTGGTCAATGCGACCCCTATTAGTCGAGGTTTGGGGTTTGACCCCCGGCCACATCGGAATCGGTCATTGTGCCCTCGTCTCAATCCTCTATTCAAAACACAAGTGTTTGAACACAGACTCAATTAACTAATTCGTTCCGACGCGTTCACTTCACATTAATACCTACAACGGTTCAGTGTTGTATTTTGTTTTAATAGCAGTTATTGCTCTGAGGTAGCTTTTATCTTTCGTATACATTTTAATTTTTGATTAATTATTCTAAATAAAATAAAATAAACCTTTATGAATGTACTTTGTCCAGTCTAGTCTATCCTTATATAAAAAAATAAACTATACCACTAATGAGTTTGTCTCTCGACAAAGGCCTTCTCCAAATGTCGCCTTATTACGGCTACCCTTCTTATGTCGTCCTCCCTGCCTTCCCATCTCTAGGGTACCACTCTGTTACCTTATTTGTCAACTTTCCCTTTTTCCTCTTACCCTGTGTTTAACCATTGCCTTTTCAGTTTTTTACATGTTGCTTATGTATCCTTAAATTGAGTTTCACTCTTTATGGTTCTTAACCTAAATTCTTCTCCCTCCCACAATGATTCGTTCTAAGTTACACACACATTGCACACTCGAAGCGAACCGAATGGCAAAAGAAAATTTCTTAATTTTAATTTTAAATTTTTATTGTTTGTGATGTCTTATTTTATTTCATGTTTTCTTTAAGTATTGTTATTTTGTGTGTTTATGTGTGTGTGTTTTCATTTGTAATAAATGTCATGTCTATGTCTACCTCTTTTTGCATTGTGTCTACCCTTGGGGAAGCTTGTGTGCTACAAGTTCCCTTATTAATAGGAGTTCTTAGGTTATTTGCTAGATGTTCAGTGTTGCCAGCATATTCTACAGGTAGACTGTTATGGTTGTTGAATGGTCTTTTCTTTTTAGTGGACGTTCCTGTAAGTTGATTTGAATGACAATAAAGGCAGTATATGATAAAAACATCTTAGGAAATATTTTGTTTATAAGATACATATAATGAAATCAATAACATATTTCTATTATCTGTTTTAAAAGTTATCATTGCTTTCATTTGCTTGTAAATAAAACTTTTGCTGTCGAAGTCCCTTTTTTCTACTCTTTCTAGAATTCAAATTATGCAACAAATATATTTTATTGCTAAACATACATAGTAATAATCAAAATAATTAAAAGAAAATTAAAAAATATTAAAATAAATTTTAAAATGTTTGGTCCCTGTGGCAGTGTACCTTTAACGCTGGCAGCATTTCCTCGCTGTATTGCGATACTCCCATCCTCCAAGAGATCAACGACATCCCATCCAGCCGCTCGCCATCGTCTCTAGCAATGCCTGTTGGCTCCAAAATGGAACATTGATGGAGGCAAGAGAGCGGCGTATGATGTCGTTAAGCGCGGCGTGGCGACAAAAACACCTGCACTCTTTTGGCCATGGAGGCCATGGTGTCCATGGCCACTTACTGCAAAGCCACATGGACACTTATGGGGAGTACATATGGGCAATCCTAAGCGGTGGCTGATGGCAATGCGAAGTGATTAGGGGTTCAAAAGGGTGCCAGTGTTTGGCGAAGGATAAACATTTAGCCAATGACTAGCTTCCCTAGACCCCACAGCCACTAACCTTGCGCAGTCAGTCATTGAAGTGTGACCTAATAAGTTTTCAAGCCCTTTGAAAGTTGATGCTAGAAGGCAAATCCAAGCCTTGGTTGTATGCTAATCACGCTTTTCTCTTACTGTGAAATCCGTAATCCCGTCGTCTGTCATAATAATAATTTATTTGCAAGAATATGGTACAAAATGTTATAGTGGTATAAACTAAAGTTCGCATATTCTGCCACACATAATGGCATGCAAATTTGTCTTAAAATAATTTCACATAGAAGTTACATACATTTTGAGTGATACAGTTGTAGTGATTAAATATCAAATTATTAAAATAAATTATTACGTTATCAAATTAATATTTACTATAATGTTTCACGGAAATAGTAATTAATAGAATATTACATTTTTTCCAATAGCAGTATAGCATTAAGTAGATTTAAAAAAAAAACTTTAGTAGGAAGATCTCTTAATGATTTTGATAAATTAATATAAACCTTGATTGCCATACAAAAGGTGTTTGTCCTATACAATTCCAGACAAATTTTTGGTACAGCAAATTTCTCCCTATGTCTACTTCGACAGATGTCTTCAAAATATATACGTACAGGGAAGAGATACAATTCTGAGCTTCATAAACAACTATCAAGATAGTTGGCTCCACAAATTGCTCTAATACAGTTTTTTGCGCCTTAACCCTATGTACTTCGACTGAATTTCTCCAAACTATAATTCCAAACCTAAGTATAGTATCATGTTTAACAGTTTCCATTAGTCGTTTAACATCGTCTACTTTGTTCTGTAAGTTTTCAATTTGTGCAATGACAAAATTTATCCAATGTTATAACCAAAAACACTCACTCGTTCATTATGTCTAATTTTATTGTTTTTGAGTTATGTCTGAAAATGAATTTTGTTAATTTTGGTCATCTAGAGATTTACTTAAGTTATTTTTCAAATGTTGTTCGTTATTAAAAGTGTAATGTCATCAGCAAATATTATGCAGTTGTAGTGTATAGCATCTGGGAGGTCATTAATGTATGTTAGATAAAGTAGTGGAGCTAAATGTCTTGAGGTGTTTGGTACTAATTTTTCGAATATTGCCACATATTGCATTTTCAAGGTAACGTTACACCTAGTTATAAGCATTAGGTACCTCTTATTCCGTAACATTCTAATTGTAAAAAATCTTTCATGACATACAAAGTCAAAAGCCTTTGTCATACATATCTATAAGCATTTTATCATTTAAGCATTCAGTCATTTGTTTGATTAGGGAAAAGCACGAAAACACAATTTTTCCGGAAGCCAAATTGTTCTTCTTTTAAAAATATATATATAATAATAATAATTCTGTATTAGGTACTTTTTCGAAAATTTTAGATAATATAGGAATTAAAGTTATTGGTCTATAATTAGTCATTTTAGTTTTTGCTCAGTTTTTATGTAATGGTTTAATGATTTGTTTTTTCCCCCTTCTACT
The DNA here is from genome assembly GCA_963693345.1 of Pieris melete. Lineage (NCBI taxonomy): Eukaryota > Metazoa > Arthropoda > Insecta > Lepidoptera > Pieridae > Pieris > Pieris melete. The sequence goes on from CAVNZK010000083.1 coordinate 151,816, forward strand.
GTCGATAAATTATGTATGTCAGTGGATCAAGTTGATATAATGCGCATGATTTAATTGTTTTGGTATCCAAATTATCGTATGCTTAGATGTAATAATTTGTAATATATCCGTGTTATATATGGGGGAAAGAAAAATACTTTTCCTATTAAGAATATCTTTAAAATTTTATTTTTGTTCTAGTCTAAAAGACAGCGATTGTCCGGTGTCATGGTCTGAAAGTGCTAAGTAGTGGAGGTTTGATTGTGCGTTATTTATGCCACTTGCTATTAAGTCTGCGCAGGAATTTTTACGTGTTAAGTGTTTTAAATATCATTTTGTAATTTTCCTTTTAATTTGTTACCGTAATAAGTTTGTAATACCTCGCGCATTAAACAATAAATTTCGAATATTGTGGCGTTGAAATAAGTAAATACAACTAAATTATAATTTGTATACACCGGACATATAGTATATTCTACTTTAGATGTAACAGATGTTTTATATACTTTAGAAGAACTTATAAGTTAAAACTAATATTATGTGGAAACTGGAACATAGACATTTGAAGAAACAATAAAAGTTTTCGCGAACGTATCTCTATTCTTCAAAATAATAAACGATTTGCTTTTGAGGTGAAATAGTTTTTTAACGAAGCGTGTGCACGACGGCGTTTAATTGGGTCTAGTCTGATATACGCGTTCTCTTTGAAGTGTCCTCAGACCTGCCGTCTGACGGATTGCCGCTCGATCGTCGACACAGGACCATTGGGGAATTAGAAATCCAATTATAACTGATACCAACTAAAATTCTATAAAGGCTAAAACTAATGTAGCAACGAAAAGAAGAGCCTTTTTCTTATTTATATCACCTTTAAAAATATAATATAAATTTTATATTCAAAAGTTATGTTGTAGTTGTTAATAGTTACATGTTTGATTCCAGGAAGACAGCAGGACTGTCTCGTGATGAGCGGCGAGCGCACGACAACGCGACGAGCATTCAGCGTCAATCCCAGCACCTGCCACCTGTCAGGGACCGAATCACGCAATCGCTTTTAATAAAAATTATTGCCTAACCTATATTGAATATATCATTAAATTCTTAAACTTATTTCATCAAATACAATCATTATCTTTCTGTGAAAATGTTTAACGATAGATAATAGTCAGAATCAATATAGACAATGGCGGAACAAAGTGCGATGCCAGCTCGTCTGGAGCGGAGATAAAGAGGAATTTATAGCAAATGAGTTGTTCAGCGTAGAGATGTAAGTTGTAACATTGCATCGGTCGGCTATCTCTGCGCATCTTCAACAGACAGGAGGATGTGTCTGTCTGATCCGTTATCAACCCTACGTCTGCTACACTGTTCGTTATGTAATACTAAAACAGATATGAAAAATATATGTTAATAATACTGCGCAGTGCTAAACAGTAATACCTAACAATATAATCAAGTTTCTTAATATCCTCCTCCAGGAAGTATTTCCTAATAAACAAAGCAATTCCATTCGTCCACTAAATTCAACTTGTAAGAAAAAATTTAGTTTCTGTAAAGTTGTGAACAATTTCTTTCAAATATCGCCAAGTCGAGATACCGCTAGCGAAGATCGACCATCGTCAGCCTATATTTTACACAATCGCAGATCTCGTGGAGGCGATTTAAATCAGTGTATCGTGTGGATGTCGGAGCCTGCAACTAATGTAAGCCGCGATACCGGGAGCAGAGGTCGCCACTCGCCCGATACCCTGAAACGTAGCTGACTGTACTTGTTTACATTTGGGTATACCCACTCACTTGGTAATAACTCATATTCACGCAAGCAAAAGTTTTATATTCTTTATTATTGCGATATGGTGCAATAAATACAATTAAACAACAACATTTTACATCCCGACGGGTCTAAAACATGTAACTTTTTAGTAATTAATTAGATACGGATTAAAAGTAAGTATGTAGTGGTCACCGAGACATAAATTATTTAAAATAATCTAAATATTTGCTTGTCGTACATATCTCACTCAATAAAGTCTAGTTTATTGACAAGTGACGAGTCTCGCGTGAACATTAACGGTGAGACATACATCGATGTTTACATGAAATCGCTAGAGCAGACGGTGCACCTAAAATAGGCAATGAAGCGATTTTCAAGAGAGTGAGCCGCGTTCGTTTATCGTGCTAATTAAAAGTCATGTGTAAAAATATAAGGTGCGCGGGCGGCGGGCAGTGGGCAGCGTGGGAACGCTCCAAATATTCGCTACTCGTTTTTTTTTATCCGCGACCGCGTGTCGCCTGCTCGACACTGGATGCCAATTTAAATAAGTTTATGCGGTCGGAGACCAACATATTTCTTGTGTTACCCCGAAATTCTCCTAACCTTCACACATATTTTCCGTAATGCTACGTAAATTAATAACGCTTAGTCATTTTAAATAGACAAAATTAAACTGGCTTCAGTCATCATAAATCCTACGTAACCGCAGCAGAAAAGGGCCTCGGCTTCAATGTTTAAAAATAGTCTGGTGCCTTTTCTTCATTAGAACTAATATAAAACATTGGTTGGAAGTACAAAAAGGCTTTCAAATATAACAAAATTTAATTTGGTTATTCGATTTGTTCTTAAGTTCAAAAATCACAACTTGCATTTATAATTATAATGTATACTATGTGTATAACACATAAAAATAAACAAGGTGACGATGTACCACATGCGCGCGTTTATACAATGCACGGCACACCAGTGTAAAGAGAATATTATGTTGATCAATATATTCAGTTTAAACCAAAATGATTTTACAATAATTACCATTAAACGATATCGATTATGTATTTATGAGCCGATTGTCGACAACCAACAGATAGAGGAGTGCGATATCGCGAAGGCTGAATTCAATCTCCTGATACTAAGCTTCAAGATAGTTTATCCATTTGTCGAATATTCGATAACGGATTGAACGGTTACAATTGCTAGGATTACCATTACGAAATTTTACTGAATTAATTGCTATTTATTTGGAATTTATTAAGTCACTAATTAGATGAATATTTGAAGATATCTCGCAATCGATATATTGCCTTTAATTACCTCCTATTTATCATGTGTTAATCACTCGTGTCGTGAATGTTGCGCGTCCATAGAGTTCGTCTTTTTATACAAAAGTACATGTTCATTCGGGATTAATGGTGGTTAGGTTATTGTTTAAAGAATAACGTTACGTTAAATTAACTAATTAGTAAAGATGAAGACGAGGTGGTCGCGGTCACTGCAAATCCGACCCTGGCAGCGGCAGCAGCCTGACGCAACCATACAAATGGGCCAGCAGTTTACGGTACCACCAGGTAGGTACACTCAACTCGTATCAAATTCAAGCGTAGATTTTGGTAAAAAAGTTATAATTGTAAGTAGTATCTCCAATGTTATAATCGACTATCGGCGATAGCGACAATGAGGCTGTACGCTGCAAAATTCAGAAATCAAATTCGGTGGTAAAGATGTTTTATGATTGGTTCATAAAAGCTTATTGTAGAAAAATATAAAGACGGTTGTTAAGACAGCTTTATCGGGGTTAATAGTACTATGTATTACCCCTTGCTGTACCCATTTCCGTTTTTGCTTGGCACTTTGAATCACTTGAATGGCGGAGGAGAGCAACTGGCAACTATTTTTCACTAAATGTTATGAGTGCCTACTGTTTGAGTGGAGTCACAATTTCTGCGTACGATTTCGCTGCTTAACTGTTTCCTCAGTTCCGCACCAGCACTGGGACATGTTTGGGAAGACTGACGGATGAACAAGTTTTATTTTTAAATAGTAATATAATTTGTTTTTAGTTTAAGGTCTTATGTGAGTTAGTCTACATATTATAATTATTGTTTGTCTCACTTATTTCAGTTTTACAATACGGATGATTGTATTTCCATTGATATTACATTTTATTAATAATATTATGTGTAATTAGCTGGTTCCCGCGACATAGTCTGCGCAGCATTAAAATAATATTTGTCCAAATAATGTAGCGTGATAGACAATTAGACATACTTTAATTACTTTAAATACCAAAAGCGATAAAAGTATCTATTTTCATTTAGGAATCAATTACTATTATAATATACTACTATACATTACTACCAAATGTGCATTTTAAATAAATTATTCATTTTTATTGTAGTTATGGTTCACTATTTTGGGTATAATGGCTTACACATAAGATATATATATATATATATTTAAGATAAACATTTCCATCATACATTACATATTATGTGTAACTCTAGCAGTTTTCGCAGCGCACGCCAGAATTGCTCGCAGATGGTAAATTTTTTTTCTAGTTACTTGATATTTTGGACAATTTACACAATAATATCTTTATAAATTGTAGCGTATTTATTATTTTGATGAATAAATTATAATATTGTTAAGTTTTATTAAAATCGATTTAGTAGTTTTTACGTGAAAAAGTAACAAACTTCCCTCCATACTTAAAAACTTGCGCGTTTATAATATTGTAGGACAAGTGTGACCATAAAAACTTTTCTATTTTTCAACTTTTTAATTATTTCCAATTTGGAACACGTATATTATTTTAAAAACTTTTTTAGATTTTGCGCCATTTCACATATTTTGTCGTGTTCATTATCAAATTGCAATATGGAATGGGATGTTAAAGAAAATAGGATTGCAGTGATCGCCTTGCACTTAGTGGGTATGGAGCCGTCGGTCATATTCCAAACACTTGAAAAGCGATATAAGAGCTGAGGTCTGGCCCTCATCTAGCCCAGACCTTGAACCTTTGGACTCAAATTATTGTCAGTTTAAGAAGACGTGGCCTGCTCTAAGCGACACGGCGACATTGAGTCTCTTAAAAAACCTTTGGAGCAAGCAGTGGCGAAATTTCTCGTGGAAACTTTTTTATTTTTTGCAGAGTTTAATAAATATGTAGGTATAAATTAAATTAATATTACATTACTTCATTTAAAAAATGCATTTTCATTTGTAACAAAACTTAAGGCTGGACTAGGTACACATAAATATATTCACATATAATATTATTGCATTGTTATAAGTTTTTGTGGAATACTTTTTCAAAGTAATAATCCACTTAACTAAAAACTCATAGTTCTCACTTAGGTGGTTCAATTAAGTTGGCGGTGACGGCGTTTAACTCTTTAATATGGCAAGTAAATGAACGTTTTTTCAGTTACAGAATAATTGTTATTAAATCGTTATACAAAGACGGAATATTACGAATCGCATTATTTGATTTAATGTGACTGTTCTCTCTTGGGGCAGTCGACGGAAACTGCCCGCCAGCGAGTACTTAGTGCTGAATGTAGCAAGAAGTGAGGGGACGATCTTATCAGCACTATGAATGTTATCGCGACAGACACGTCTATGCACTGCAACAGCTTTAACAACTTGTTATGGCTGAAAAATAATTACAGTGCTTTAAAAACGCCACTAACCAGGATTTTCACTGGCCTGTGCTTCTTTAAATGAGTCGTTAACTAATTAGACATTAAACGTTGTTAGTGGCATTGCTTTTCAGTATTTACTTGTTCGTGAAGCGCTGTATAACTTTATAATTATAAAAAATATAAAATTTTATATATGTTATAGTAAGTAAGTTATGGAATGAATTCTGCCAAGAAACGCATAGGGGTTAAGTTGGTGTCGTCGAAAGCTTTGTCTCCACTCGTAAAATGATAATATATCTGAAAGCGCAAAAAGTGTTTGAATGGTCGTCGGATGAGGTCCGTGAATACGAGCAAAAATCGGCACAATGCGACGCGGACAAACACACAAACAGCTCTTTTTATAACAGCCGCGCACTTGCAGTTCGCTGTCATAAACATCGTGTTTTACAGTTCTTACTACTTTTGTGGGATCCACTTTATTATGATTTATTAGCGGCCGCCGCCCCAAGTAATTAAACTGAACAAACGCACACAAACACAACCTGTATTTTGACAGGCTCAAGCAAACCAATCATAATATCTGTAAGTGATCGGAGTACCAGTTTGTCGATATTATGTCAGCGTTTTTCCCAGCTGCTCAGTCCATTTTCTTGTGTCTGCGACATTCGAAATAACAGCCGTAATTGCTACGAGTCGAGTAGAGGCTTACGACTCGTTTTACACCTAAACAAAAAACAATAAAATTAATATTAAATATATATAAACATGTTTTATATGTATTAACATTCTCAACTCGGTTCACTCTCGACTCAATACCGATTAAATTTTAAAGTAATCGAAAATAAAATAATGAATTACAATATATATTTTTACCGTAATCCCACTGCTGACAAATTATATTATATTACAAACAATTACACTAAAAATATAGCCAGAGATAGATTACATAATATTTACAAAATTATTTTACATTTAACTAAGGGATACTTAATTTGGCTGTTCTTAATACTCCTTAAGCATATTCCGTGATAGCTTTAACAAGTCAAGCTTAAATATTATTCGTTGTACTATGTCCGGGCTGCGCGATACAAAACTGAATTTGTGCATAGTTAGTGATGTGTGTGTGTGTGATGTGAAGAACCTGAAACAGAGCACGATTATACGATTATATATATATGTACCAGATTATAGATCTGGTAGGCAGGAACAAGGAAGGGCATTTTTTCTAGAAGTTAACTGCAATTAATTTTATTTGAGATGATGTCATGCAAAGGCGTCTTTATGGGTATTAAACTTATTATAGGTCGAAATTAGATTTTTTTTGAAATGGAAATGGTTACTGCTATCGGAAGTTAGGTGGTAGCATTACTGTCACTACAATTTCAGCTTAGTTTTATTTATTTATTTAAAATACGTAGAATATAAGAATACAATAATACAATCCTAAAAAAAATATTTGGTGATATCGTGAATTAGATCCGGGGAGGCACACGTTGATTCTCGATTGAATTATTTATCAATATTATATATTTTTCAGTTTATCCTCTTTTAAGATTCGACCCAAAGCTTGATTTGCCAGATTGCCGAATTGATTAATTTAACTTATTTCTTATTTCGTTATTAATTAACTCCTTAATTTAACATAATATAAAGCTTCATTTCGTTATTTTATAACGTGATATTTTTATTACATTCCGGACGTCTTTTTACGAGTTTCACTTAATGACTTTCACAATACAAAATATTCAATTAATTATATATAATCGATGTTAGATATATGCGACATATTAAAAAACATGTATATTACATAATTAATGACCTAGTAATTAAATTGTCGTGTTTTCAATATTAATGAGACAACAATAAGCGAGTCACGTCCCCGGGATGGGGCATGGGGGAAGTGGGGCGAATGCAGGAATGTAGCGAAGAAGCGGCGCAGATCGTGATTAAAACAATTCCTGCAATAAGTCAACAATCACTGCACCGGTTTACAAAAAGCTTCGCGTCCACAGTGTGTGGAACGTCTTTCTGTATACTGCTCATTCTACATACGTCACACGTAAACGCCTTTTTGTAGATCGGAAGGGCTAACGACACCACTACACTACGGCTTGCATTTTTCTTCTCTTAAGCCCCTAAGACGAGAAATGCCTTACGCGAAGTGTCTCATGTCATAAATGAATGACTGTGCAGAATCTGTGCACTGTTAGCGTATCCCTGGTTCCTCTCGCATCCCGCTCTGGAACCAGTCGGTGGACTGCCAAGGCATCGGCGGCGAGGGGAGGGGGAAGGCACCTGCGTCGCGAGGCCGTCGACCCCACGCCGCGCCTCGCGCTCGAACCCTACGTTATTAGCTACCAAATCGTCCGCCACCCCCCATTTTCGTGTCTTATAGTCTAGTAATTATATAGCGCAATGTAGCGGTTTTGTATGAAAGGCGCGTAGCTCACGGTTCTGGCGGAACGCAATGCGACGGAGACGCGAAGAGACCGTTTTTTGGACATAATTTAATAAACCGGAGGGAGCGTGACTCGACTAACAAACGACACCTCTCTGTGAGAACTGTGCGATTGCGCCTATTGTACCACTTTTAGTCGCTCCGTTTTCTTAAACAAAGCAGGATATTTTTAATAATAAAGAGGTTTCGTATTTTGTCATTTGAGCCATTCAAAGAGTCTCATCAGTTGTGGAGTGTCAAGTAAAATGACCTAGCAGGAGTTAGAAATATTTATATCCTGCACATCGCGACGTTAATTCCTTAAACTTACGAGAGCTTTGGTGAAAGTGCCCCAAATACTGTCAAAGTCTCAACTATGAACTATTAATAAATATTTGATATCCGAATGACGCTCCGAAGACAACACGGTGTCATAATGGGAAATGTTTAGGTATCTCGGCGTATAATCGAATTTATTAACATCCAGTGAACGAATCAAATCGTATCCACAAAAACTGGCTTCGTCGAGGCGAGGGGAAGGGCCGGGGGGGGAAAGGGGAGGGGATCGTCAATTCAATTAGCGCACACAATGAGGAGCTATTTAGTTGCGATGACTTTCATATTACGTAATAATAACTTTTGTGTTTGATGCATGTACTTTTCACCGGTTAATTGAGCCTGTGAGTTTTTTCCGCTCCTACGAGTTTTATTAAATTTTCTAAACTAAATTTAAGTAAGAAGGAAATGTTTCTGGAAGCTTATGAACTGAACCTCGAACGCTGTTACCAATAGATCCAGGTAAACAGTGAAACCCTATTAAATTAATAAATGCATTGTTCAATACTTAAAATATGAATTCCAAAAGCGCGTGTGAGTGACGTAACGTGATTACCGATACGTGAAATGGACTGCATAAAAAGCCTAGAGGCGGGAGGTGCGCGGGCGCAATTAGCCGGCGGCCGCACACAGGTGCGCGCGATCTCTCACGAATATTCATAACAGCGTTTTTTGTTTGTAATATATTCTTGTGTTTTAGCACCTTTTTTGTGATCGTCGGCCGTTTGTTCATTATTTGCATAAATTCCAGGTAGCTCGTGTTTTATCCGCTTAATTAAGTTATTAGAACGATCTTTGTCCGAAACTTCAAAAGGACACAGGACAGGACCATCGTTTCGTTAATTTTCTATACTCCGCACTCTGGTGAACATGCCATGGAACTGCTCAACTTCCCTCATCCCCATTTTAAATAATCACACAGGAGATTTTTCTAAATACCCGACAGGACAATTTGGATCGCCGTTTCTTACTAAACAGCGATAGAGTGCAAGTTTCACCTACATTCTACGGCTACAATGATTGAGATGACACCTTAAAATGCGCTAACGTAGTCCCTTGCCTTAGACACTACGGGCTAGACAGTAGTTAAACTGTTGTTGTTGAAAAACGTTCCCCACAGAAAATTACATAAACCAGCGGTACACTAACTATTCCAGATTACTAATACTTCAGCGCATTTCATGTTTCTATAACTTAAGATACTACCGTGATATTTCTTGGTGGGGTGTAGCTTTTTTGATAGAGTTTTTTGCCGCATACCTCATTAGCCGCTTCGGGAATTCATGCAATTGTTAGAATTGTATACGGAAATAATGTAATAAAATATTCTGGAGCAAAATTCCTAATTGATAATATTTGCCAAGCTAACTACTAGGATCGGAAGTCAAAGTGCGTTGGTGTAAATTTATTTTGTTAGAAATATTAATTAAAGCGCTATCAGCTCGGGGCACGCGCCCGATTGTGCTATCTCTTGGCTAATATTTAATCGCAATTGTGACGAATTTTAATATAATAATATTTACAGTATTAATTGAAGACAATCGTAGGATATGTTAAACGTTTTATGGTTAAAGATAGTAACTCGGCTGAGGTGCCCTCTAGAAGGTGAGACATAAATCGTCCGTACATCGAGCGTGAGCAATAATATCGCATGAGATATGGAAGTTTAGAGAATTCAATGTGCGCTCGAGGCCGGTTCTCGCTTTTTGCCAAAATCTCCGCATCGCACATAAATCCTGCGCTGATGTGACAACCTCCTAACGGAGGGGGGGGGGGGAGATGGCTTATTAAAATACTTAAGCGAAATGGCGGAGACAACTCGTGAGAATCGCAGACTAATTAATTGGCTAAATCTGGGCTTGGCCTACCTATGCGCGCTTGTCCTGCATCAACGTTGTAAAACTTATAAATATTATACAAACTTTTACTTGCGTGCTTGTACTTTTCTTACTGCTCTACTACTAAAGGTAAACGTAAAGGTTTTTACCAACTAATAGTTGGTGAAAACCTTTACAAAGTCAAAATAGCGAAATAGTAGTACTAGTAGTAGTGTTGTGAGTACGAACATGTCGGTCGGATGCCGTTATCGACGGATGTAAATCAGACTCGGTGCTCGTCTGAAGTGTGCCTTACAATTGGAGCATTTCAATTATTTCGATTATTACAGATATTGTATTCAAAACTAAGAGGCTCTTCAACTGAAATAACTGAAAAAAATGCTTGACCTTGCCTGATTTAATAAAAGAGATTTTTTTTAAACAAATTACATGCTATCTATTAATTAGACTACATATTTGCAATGAGAGCAGTGATGGCCTAGCGGCTTCAACATGCGACTCTCATCCCTGTAAGACCTCAGGGGTTCGATGCGTGGCTGTGCACCAAAGGACATTCTTTCTATGTGCGCATTTAAAACTCGCCCGAACGATGAAGGAAAACATCGTGAGGAAACCGGCTTGCCTTAGACCCATAAAAACAACGGCGGGGGTGTCAGGCACAGTAGGCCGGTCTCCTACTTGCCTATAAAAGAAATGATCAGGAATCTGATAAGATTCAGAAATCTGAGGCCCAGACCTAAAAAGGTTGTAGTACTTGTTTTTTATTTGCACCGAGAAATGATTTAATAGGATTAGGCATGGCTAATAATATGTTACTATTAATAATAATACCTGGAAGAGGCGAGTCTCGTATTTATTGCTAGTTTATGAAGTAATTAAGAGGTCTTCAACCTGACACACGACAAAATCAAATAAATATAATAATTGCCTCATAATGACGTAAATGGTCCACGAGCGTGCTGCATCTTGCCCGTCTTCTTCTATTGCAAATGTAAAACTCTTTGTTTTAAATCTTACAGGGTCATTTATTTTATTAAAAACTGAATTGTTAAATGTGATTATAGTCCAATGGGAGTGACCAATTGATAAGAGGCAGTGTGTCAGTGTGTTGTCAGCTATCGCCCGCCCACGTCTTGTTATGTCACCAACTATTGCTAGGTATTTTTTATTTTATAGTGCAATTATGTTTCTCTCAAAATATATTATTTTGTATAAGATCGGGAGCCGATCTGATATCTTTAGCATTTTCCAATTTTCGTAAAGCTCTCTTACTTTATTCAAAACTGGTTGAATAGTATTCCATTTTAAGCAAACATCTCTCTCTTATCTCTGAGTCCACATTCGACATTAGGTATATTATTTGGACGTAGCAAAGTTACTCCCGAGTCTTAGCGGTCAGCGGTGATCTCGAGATTAAATTGCGATTGTGATTAGTTTTGAGATCCTCAGTACCGAGTGCAATCACTCGCGAATTAGCCGAGCAACTGCAGATAATTTATCAAATTACGCGGCGATGCATACGCGAAGCAATTTACGAGATTCCCTCGTCTCTGAACCGTTACTCTTTTTCGATCGTTCTCCTGGTCGTTTCTTTCATAGGGATATTTGTGTCGTCTCTTCGTTGTGCGAGCGATGCCCGACGGCATGATCTGGAGATGAAGCGATCGTTCGGAGCGGCCGGCCGGGTCCCGCAGCGAGATAGATTGCACTCCGCCATAATGATAAATATTCAGAGTGGCTCGAATACCCAATAACATACACTTCTTATAGAGCTGTATAACATTTAAAGCAGTTGTAGATAAATTTATGATATACATAATTGTTTGTCGAGACTTTATACTTTGTTAAACATATAAAACAAAACTAGTCGGCAGTTAGACGTCGCTTAAAATGATTAGAAGATCCATTTTAAGTAAAAGATTTTACTTACTTATTTCTAAGATAAATATTGTCTAACCTCCCGCGGAGATAGCTTCACAAGCCTTTATCTCTTGGATCTCCCCGTTCACCATTTTTGGCAAACCCCATTATTTGATAATATCCGAAGCGTGACTCTTGAATAACTTCTTGACTTGTTTCGTAGTCTACATACGAGATACTTAATTCGCTCAATAACTAACTCGACACAAGCCAGACTTAATTAAACCGTTCCGCTCGGAGCTCAAGCCCTCAGCCTCGACCCGGCGATACCTGATTTCTGGTTTTATTTCCCTTGAACTTCGTAATCAGGATCACGATACATTCCAGCCTCATTATTCACCACTATTTTATTTTATTTGTCTACTCTATATTAATAATGTCCGCTCACTATATCTTTAATATATCCCGATCCATATAGACTTTATTTTTTATTTTTTTTACTATACTAAATATCGGTTATAGTGAATTGCGTACGAATACCTCGAAAGCTGAAGATAAGGTATGTCCCGATGTTGTGTTTAACCGTGACTATTGATCCCAACATCGGGATTTATTAATAAAGTTAACGTTAAGTATAATGTCGTGGCTTATGTTCGACGCTTATAAGGAGGTAAAAGATCGCAACGGGAAATGATTCGCGGATCCCGTAACGCGTCGCGACCAAATCGATCACGTGTCGTTTACCGGTCGTGTCACGTCACGCGTCTGATACGTCGGCTTCACTCAAACGTCTTGATGTTTTTCAAAATAATATATTATTTTAGAAAATGGCACGTCGACTCGCCTCACTCAAATCCCGCTACGATTTACTCCTACAAATAACGCGTGTCGAACAAAATATCGGTAAATGGTCCACTCGAAACGGCAACAGAAGTCCTCTATGGTACATCTCAACATGACAAGTGCTAGTCACAGATGGTAGAGATATAATAACGTCGGCGGCAGTTGCTATCAATTATTATTTACGAGCGACACTTGTGTCCTGCGCTCGCGCACTCCGCGCAGTGTTGTAAGCAGAGGGGTGACATTGTGTGGCGCTAAACGGTAATGATCCGCTCGTTATCATGTATTCATACATTACATTGTTTGGTTATGGCGCGGGATGCCGCGACAGATGGACAGTTATCATTTTTAATATTTGAGGACTATTATTATTAAATAGCCCTGATTTAGGTTATGTTTCAATAAAAATATTAAGAAGATGAAATGCACTAAATACTTAGACAATTGAGTATTGACAATACAATATAATAATATTAATTAAAAATGGATTAAATACATTTTAAAGTATTGGTACTAATAATATAGGTACCTACTATCTACCAGACGCCGAGTTAATATTTAATTAGCGTCTGTGCACTTGAACCCCACGACCCAAGAGTCTACTCCAAAGAAACAAAATCAAAGTTATAATAAGATAAGACTATATTTTAGCCGTTTATTATTTTTCGCCTGCTCTGGGGCCGCGCCAGCTTTTGTGGTTGTCCGAGGAAGGAGAGACGGGGCTAACTGGTCCACACAGGTATCATCCCATACCAAAGCCCGCTCCATCCTCCAACGGATCGAAGATCCCATCCGGCCGCTTGTCATCGTCTCTAGCTATGCCTATTGGCTCCAAAATGTCTGAAACATTTAAGGCAAGAGAGCGGCGTGGCGAGAAAAACGACCTGAATTGAGCATTGGTTATAGTAAATTACTTACTTACTTCTATTATACTATAATAAGAGATTTAGAATTAGTTTTATTATTACTAGAAGTTTCGCAAATTATGTAAAACTTGCAATTATTAATCCGTAAAGTACGCTCAGTGAAGCAAAGTGCAGTTCTTAGAGAACGGACCCGGCTGACGTCACGAGCAGCTGGTAAATGACGTCGACGTTGTTGTATTTAAATGAAACAACTGGATTCTATGTATAAGGAGTTACATCAGTTTTTGTTAGGCCCGCTGGGGACAAGTTTGCATAAAGCGCCGCGCCGGCTGTTCGTTCGCTAATACGAATATGAACATGGGGCATTCCAGTATTGGGAACTGCAAAGTCTCTTCGATCACCACCATCGTTATCAATCAGCAGCTACGTGTTCGGTACGAGCGAGAGGAAGAATAGGCGATGTCATCGGTATTTGTCAATTCATTACTAATATCCTGTCGAGCACGCCGCGACACAAAACATTATGAAACTGCTCGATTTACAAAAAGCAGACGGGCAGGTCGCGATCCGGGCTCAATGAGAGGTTCTTGCTCCCGGGTCCCGACTTACGATCTAACCTGTTCCGGACGATTACTATCGTGTACTCACTAATTTAGCTCTGCTAATTTTCCAAAACGCATAGTGTTGAAAAGCTTGTTACGTACAACGGTTATAATAATTTTTAATAAGCAGTTATTTTATACCTAACAAAATGCAATATTTTATTATGTAATAAGTTGAGTGGAAGAAGTGCAACCGCAAGTCGAGCACAGTGCAGAGGGCGTCGGTCCACCTGTGACTTCGGACTCACGTTTTTCAAAAGACCAGTTTTTTTGAACAAACTTTGGAAGTAGCATAATTTGAGACTCGTTTGTTCAATAGATTGTGTAAACATCCCTGCCTCTCCCTCTCTCGTCTCTGTCGCCCAGTCAGCGTTTTAGATTTTAAATTTTTTTAACATCATTTATGTAATGATTAATATTCCCCATATCATATTTCAAACTTAAGATACGTTACTCGGATTTTCAAAAGGGCATGTACACGATGTCCAAACTAAAGAGTTAACGAACAAATAATTGGAACGTTGTATCCACGATTTGGAATATGTCTCAAGTAGCAAATGTAGTATGTATTATGTATGTTTAAAATGTCTTTTGCTTATCATAGCCCCACTGACGACATGAGAGCACGTGGGAAGCTGCTCCGCAACGAATTAAGACATTGATGTATTGCGCCCGCTAACTTGTTATTATGCGAAATTAATTCCTAAAAGCGACTGTCAAAACTGATTTCACCTGTCACTGAGCGCACGCACACACGCGCAAACCGGATCCCATACATTCGATCTGTTTTTGTGATTGAAAGCTTTGATAGTTACATATTATTATTTCGTCTTTTAATTTTCAAGCTACTTAACCAATAATGTGTTCTTATACAAGATACGACAATTGGGCTCTGTGCGATGATACCTATTTAGTAGTCATTTCTAAATCAATGCTAAAATTAATAATTAAATAAAAATATACTAATTGACTTAAAATCTATTGTTCGGTTATATCTTTTAAGCTCGCTCCTGTATTTGTATATTTGTGTTTTATGAACGTTTTTATTATTTACTTTGTATATCAATGAATAAAAGTTTACATAGATTTGGAAGTTTTAGCAATTTGCGAACCTAATTAACACTAAAGACAAAAAAAACAAAGTTTTCTGATTCCCCTAACTCTTTGTTTTATGAACTACAACATGAGCCTATGTTTATGTATAGCCTCTGGTGACCTGTGTGAATCGATTTAGACATAATTGTGACACTTCGCTTTAAATTAAGTTATCTGAATGAAGGTCTGCATTTATCCGAGCTATGAGTAACTAGGTACCATATGTTTGTATGTATGTATTCATGTTTCTGAGAATCGTCCGCGAAGTTAGCAGTCCGCGCACGCGCAGCCGTGAGGGCACGCCGAGTGGCCGACACATTCTCGCTAAATCTCAGCGTCTCGTCTTCTACACCATTCAACTAGAGTGTGTTTTTGTATTCATTTAATTATTTTCGGGAGTGGTTTCGGCGGTTGATATCCGAAAGCTCCAAAAGGAAAACGTTGGTATTGGAGTACACTATTACAGTTTGGAGCTATTTTATTACAATTAAAGTTTCTACCGCACGCTTCCTAACACGAATGAGAGATGGGCAGCGGGCTGGAGTCACGAGGCGCCTGGAGCTACGGTCTCAGCTGACACGTGCCAACAACAGGTGATAACCGCCGTGCTCGATGGAAAAACTAGTAAAGCATGCAAATAATCTAACAATTATACAGCATTTATGAAAACATGTAAAAAATAAAGAAAAGGTTGTCAACCATTTCTTGAATTACTTCCGCTAGGACGTTGTGTTTTGTAAATACTATATTGAGTTAAATCTGGAACCGATAAGTGACACCAAAGGGAAATATAGTGGCGGAGGCAGATGTTAGATAAGGGTCGAGACGTCAGGCCTATCTCGTGGATATCGGCTGACGGCGTTCATCTTGTTTTGTTTAATTAAAATCCTCGGAGTGCTAGACCTCGCCTCCTCCCGACCCCCTTCCCCCTCAACTCCTCGACGCTGAGGTATTTTAATTAAATGAGTTCCTCACTACCACACGTTATCAAAAGAGAATCGACAAACACGCACACTTTTACGTTTATCAATAATTTAAAAAATATATATAGTGCAATATCGATCAAATATTTTCTTACATAAGTAATTTAATTAAGATAAATAATAACAAGCTATGCCTGTAGAGGTTATCGTAAATCAGTCCTTGGCTTTATATTTGAAATTGTGATTATAGACTTGTTCATATCTCTTCTATGTTCTTAATGCCTCTGAGGTTATCTCAGTTTGATGGTTTGGAGATCAAATGTGTCTGATTCTCTCATTAATATTCTTGAAAGCTTAACAATTCTTAAAAGGCCGGCAACGCACTCGCAAGTCCTCTGGCATTGCGAGTGTTCGTGGGCGGCGGTATCACTAGGTCAGCCTTCTGAGTCTAATTATTCGAAAAAAGTATATTCCGAAAATCAGTCTTAATGACTCCGGGTTTTACACAATTTTTATATTTTTACCACTGAGCCATGAAGGTAATCCTTCTTAATCCTAAACGGTAAATCTGTTAGTTTGGACTGCCTGTTGTTGGATGAATCCAATCCATCCATTCTGAAGAATGTAGCTGGATGAATGGGTCCAACAATAAGTAAAATCTGTGGAAAATGGAAGAATACAAAATAAAAAACGTGACTTTTAACAGGTCAATGTATATGTATAATGCCGGTCAAATGAATACAGATTAAGGATATGAGAGTGCGGGCCGGGCTTCAGTACAATAGACCGCGGGAGCGGTGCTCTCTACCACTTACTCGCTTACGTTTTGTAAATGAAAAGAATGATTAGACATGACTGAAGTAGTAGACAGAATCAAAGGGCCACCAAATGTAGTTTTGCTAATTTATAATTTGGAAGATATTTTGCTTTTGCCAGATCAGCCCGATCATGATCCCACCACACGTGGCGAAAGGTGTCGGTATTGCACTGTGAGCGCGAGGACCGGACCGTACGGGAGGGTGTAAGGCGGGTGGGCGGGGCGGGCGGATCGCCGTGTGACTTGCGAGAGCGCTCAGTGGCTCTCCGGGCCCCGCGGCGAAACGACGTGTGCTAGTGCCCGAGTGATTTTAGTGCCCGAACGAGTGCAGTGCCCGTGTGCAGTCAGTGCAGTGCCAGTGCTATGCGCGCGCGGTCCCGGCGCCGGCGCCCCGCGCCCCGCTCGCCCCGTTGACCCGATGAGCCCGCGCACTCCGCGGCGCTCGCCGCTGCTGCTCGCCCTCGCCCTCGCCACCACGCTGCAAGTAGGTGTTCATCCTCTTACACCGAACGACCGTCTTCCTCAAAGAACGACGATAATATGATTTTTTGCGAAAAAG
The DNA here is from genome assembly GCA_963693345.1 of Pieris melete. Taxonomy (NCBI): domain Eukaryota; kingdom Metazoa; phylum Arthropoda; class Insecta; order Lepidoptera; family Pieridae; genus Pieris; species Pieris melete. The sequence continues at coordinate 169,386 of CAVNZK010000083.1, forward strand.
GATAAGGAACAGGTTGAAGTAACAAAAGTGAGAGAAGAGATTTCTAAATAAAAGAACGCCTCAGTCTCGTCTTTTTCCTGATTGTAACTGATTACTATAACGGGTTACTGTATCATTTGTGTGTTACATTTAGATATTTGTTGTTTATACAAATACATATTGTGTTAATTAATAATTATGTATATGTTAAAAAAGTTCTGTTTTGTTCAATAATCGGATTTTTCCAAGAAAGAAGTCTATTATTTATGAAACACATAAAACTTGTTTACGACGAACATATTATTATAATAATTTAAGAGAAACAAAACTTGATCTAAACAATTCAAAGAGTGTACAATTTAGAATTAGGTGAATAGTCCGTGACCGTTAGATCAAGAAACTTAATAAGCAGAATAAAACGTTAACAAATAGAATCATAATAGTATTTAACATTGTTAAACATAATTTACTTTTGACATAAATAATATATAAGTTTAATAAATACAAACAACTAAAACATGGACAGAGCCGTTTCCAAAATTAGCATGACAATTCATATATAATACAATATATACTAAGCCCCAGAGGCAGTGTATATAATATTATATTGAACATTATTCATATTGAAAAGTAATAGACGCAATGTTATTTTATTGTGCTCTACTGTGTGATTTGCTTCGCTTGAGAAAAGGGCTAATTAACTTCAGTTATTTAATTATTAATTTTAACAGACATTTGCCAAGTTTACTTCTATTGAATATGCTGAGGCGTGTGAATCATTCAAAAGGTACACATTTCCTTTTATCAATTTACAATAGCTCTCGCTCTCGAATCTCCGCATTACGGCTCCCGGACGGCCGAGACACGACTTTACATAACAGCATTATTATGATCCTCGTAGGCTCAGTAAATGATTTGAGTTAGGAGTTTGTAATGCTCGTACGTCGTTCTTTGAGAATTCAAAGTGATTTTAAAATTGCACGCTAAGAACTGGTTTGATTAATTATGCATGGATAAATGAGGAAGAGCCCGAAGTCCGAACACGTAGTGGACGTTCTCTTCAGTCGTTGACCTGACGAAATACTGCCTAATAGTGGTACTGTTATGCGTGAGGTTGGACAGGAGGAAGTATTACAATAGATATTACATATTTTTATGAAACGCACAATTTGTAGCTTACTTAAGTATTAGGCCGAGGGAACAGTAGTGTTTGTATGTTACGTTATTTGTTACACCCTCTGATTTTTAATGATATTTTAATGCCTTCGTGTGCAATTTGTACCACACTGACTTTACACAGACTTTAATACACCTTTCAGCCCACCACTTCAATACCATACACAAAAGAGCGCGAAAATAGGATATTATAAGCATTACGAGCGGAACTTGGCGCGGGCGGAAATTAGTTGTAGATAACTTCGTCATACATATTAGGTATATTTTTGTGTATGTTATGATAACATAAAACATATCGTATTATTAAATTATCTAGTATTCGATTTCGCTTCCATAATTGTGTTTAGTAAGGTGCCTAAATGATACTAAACCAGAGAGTTAAGCGTCGGTCGAGTTAGCGGAATTATTGGAATAATTGTGGTCTGTTTGAGGAGTGATGCAGTGGAGAGTCACTCTGTTTTGGTCTGAGAATGCCGAGATAATGTCGCTGTTCCGGCGCAGCATCCGCCGCTTGGGAACCACACGCTCACACTTTCCTACACCTTCAACACTAAAAGTCATCCTTAATAAGTTAAAATATATATTTATCGTGTATCAGTTAGCTAAGGTATGTTTATCTTTATTTTAAGGATCCTTTTGAATCGATAAGGACACCTATTCAACATACTTAGCTACTTTATATAACTTTTAACCAAAGCTTTCTAGCATGAATATACGTTCCATGGTAACTCTTATTAGAATATTTATAAAATTTACGTTTACTAAAACTTGTAGTCGCAATCATCAATAGCAATAATTGGCGTTTTAACATAAAATACACGATACTAAATTTATTGAAAATTAAAAAGGAAAGTTAATCAGGCTTGGCTCGTTGGGTTGACTTTATACGTTTAGGTAGTATAGTTAGGTGCTGTATATATAAATGTATGTATTAATCTAATCTCGAACTCCAAACGATAATAATTATATTAATTTACTTTGTCCCAATAATCATGTAAAACCAAGTGTTTATGATCATTTCATTAATTTTCACTACCTCTTTTATTTTAACTACTTCTCATTATATATAGTCCATTTTAATAAAATGATACATCCATTTATGTGTTACAATACATTCACATCTATACAATAATTATTGTAGGTATAATTGTAGGTACAATGTCCTTTAAAGTTCTGTTTTTGTAATAAATAGAAAAAAAAGAAATTGAACTTAGATACTAATTTAAACTTGTTTTTTATATATTTTGCCTGAAGTATCATATTTTCCTACTTTCACAATTTAACATTAAATCCGTCGACGTCTTTATTGCATAATAAGAAAAGTTTCCTGGAGATTTTTCATCTTACCTAGTAGTAATGGAAGTAGTTTAGGTAAGCCTTATTTTCTCTCATTATTTTTTAAATCTAGTCCGGATTATTCTTTACTACCTGGAGTGAAGTGTTCAACTTTCTTTTATTTCTGGATTATAATCGTATACTCCGTTGCTCTTTTTCTTACTCATTAGTGTAATAAACGCTTAAGAGGCCACGGAGATATAAGGACTTCATTATTCCTTATTATAGATTTTTCAGGCGTTTTTTGTGCTCTTTACATTTATAGATCGCGATGCCGAGTTTCTATTTTCCGTTGGATAAATTTCAGAATAATTTCTACTTTTTGTTTATTAATGGACATATGTACGTATATTTACAAAAAACACAATCTTGTCCTAACGGGTGACCCTAGTTATCAACAAGAATGCATATCCAATAAATAATTCACACACGAAATAAAAAAAAAATTAGGGAAATAATAAACTCAACTAATGATTATAGGCGCTAACAAATAACAGAACTCTTGCTATTTCACTCAATAGACAATAAAAATCCTATGTAGTTCGTTGAGTACATATAATACAGCGAAAAATATGTGCCCGTTTTAGAAGGTTCGACCTAGCTGTTGGCACATGTAGCAACGGCTGACGATTTCGCCTTCTGACGTACCATCAGCCACATTGAGGCTAAGGCACTAGTTCTGCCGAATTGCTGTCGTGGCCATGTAACTATTTTATGAAGTTCATCGCAAGCGTGAATTCTCGCCGTACCTACTCTGAGCTGGTTGTAGCCCACGAACCAAGAATAAATAAGATCGGATACAGGAATGGGTTGTTTTGTACCCTTTCCACATAGTTTCATAGTTTTATTTCGTGCTTTTTTTTCAACCTTCTTAATAATATGTTTTTTTGTGAATCCATGATGTAAATATTGCAAGTTTTTTTTATTTTTTATATAATGTAATGCTTTAGCTGTGTAGATACAACGTATGCAACATTTGAGTTGTTGTTGCCACCAACGAAATGTTTTGATGCGTTAAAACGCTAGCTGAGCAGACTAGCACACATATTTGGCACATCGGCACTTCGCGAAGTTAAAAAATAATATCACTTATTATGTTATAAATGGTCGTCCCATAAAACTAAAATGGTATTAATTTATAAATTAATCAAACACTTTTATATCGCAGTGCGCGGCGGGGGCGGGCGTGTTCGAGCTGCAGGTTCTGGAGTTCTCCAACTACCGGCTGCAGCTTGCGTCGGGTCGCTGCTGTGGCGGAAGTGAGCCCGCGACCGTCACCTCTCCGACGGTTTCCACACCTTCTGCAACCTGCGCACGTCCGTGTCGCACGCGGTTTGCCCTGTGCCTTAAGGAATACCAGTCGGCGGCGGCGCCTGGCGCCTGCTCATTTGGCCGAGCGGCTTCCCCAGTCCTCGGCACAGACTCGTTCACGCTCGCCGACCCGCTATACACGCTCGCGTTGCCTTTTTCGTTCCGCTGGACGCGCTCCTTCACGCTCATTCTGCAGGCCTACGACGATTACGACTACGTGGGCGGCGTCGACGGAGAGAGTGGGCTTATCGAGCAAGCGTGGTGGTCTGGGATCGTGGAGCCGGGCGCCGAATGGCACGCTCTGAGACACGCCGGGTCCGCTGCCGCGTTGGCCTACCGCGTGCGAGTCCTGTGCCAGCCTAACTACTACAACACCACCTGCACCAGCTTCTGCCGCCCGCGTGATGACAAGTTCGGCCACTACTCGTGTTCGCCGCAGGGCGACAAGAGGTGCCTGCCTGGCTGGCAGGGTGATAACTGCGAGAAACCAGTGTGCAAAGAAGGCTGCCATCCGGCGCATGGTCGTTGCGATCGTCCTGGGGAATGTTTGTAAGTTTTATCGTCGTTACTGATCAAGTTTGAAGCATTAGAAAAAACATTTATTTTCTTTACAATTATTTACATTAATTCAATTAATTTTAACGTTTGTTAATAGGCGTTACAACTTCCTTTGCATCCTCAACCCATCCCATACATCACTTTGCCTAACCAAAGACATTCACAGTCCGCCAAAGGTTTTGTCTGAATATATCCATATTTCACTTAATCTATACCTATACATAAATCTGTCCTGCTTTTGTCATGCAAATAAAACAGTTCCTTACATTTGTTAATATCATCGAATTCTAATTATCAAAAGGTTATTCGTCAGTGTACTAATAAGTATGAATAACATTTGGTGTATAAATTTCTGGAATGAACCTTACTGACCGCGGAGCGTGTGCAGGTGTCGACCGGGCTGGCGCGGCGAACTGTGCGCGCAATGTCAGCCTTACCCGGGCTGCAAGCACGGCTACTGCAACGGCTCCTCCTGGGATTGTACTTGTGACACCAATTGGGGTGGCATCCTCTGCGATCAAGACCTCAACTATTGCGGCACGCACGAGCCTTGCCAGCACGGAGGCACATGTGAGAACACGGCGCCCGACCAGTATTTGTGCACGTGCGCCGAAGGCTTCTCGGGCGCCGACTGCGAACGAGTCGACAACCCTTGCGCCCCACAGCCTTGTGCGCATGGTACGTGTGAGCTGAGCGCCGCCTCCACCGGGTTCACGTGTGTCTGCGAGCGTGGCTGGACAGGCACACGTTGCGACCTGGATGCCGACGACTGCGCCTCGATGCCCTGTCTCAACGGTGCGCTCTGCCACGACCGTCTCGACGCCTTCCAATGTGACTGTGCAGCAGGGTGGCGCGGTCTCACCTGCACCGAGGACGTAGACGAGTGCGCCGAAGTACAAGTTGGACCCGAGGGTTCTTTGGGACCGTGCGTCAACGCGGCGGCTTGCAACAACACGGCAGGCGGCTACTCGTGCACCTGTCTCGCCGGTTGGACGGGCCGCGACTGCGAGCACAACGTGGACGACTGCACGGGTCAGTGTCTCAACGGCGCTACATGCATTGACCTCGTGGATGACTTTCATTGTGCGTGCGCAGCCGGTTGGGCGGGACGCACTTGCGCGGAAGACGTCGATGACTGCGCGCCGCGACCTTGCCGTAACGGCGGAGAATGCGTGGATCTTCTCGATGCTTATCGCTGCATCTGTCCCGTTGGATTCTCGGGCGTGGACTGCGAGGTTAGCGGCTTGGGATCCTCATTTTTTTACCATTCCACTCTATTAACTTTCGCTCACTATGACTAACATTTTATTAGATAAATAACTAATGATATAACCCGCTTAATTCGACTTAAAATTTCTCTACAGCCGCAACTAATACACTAAACGATCTCTGCTTCTAGCTCGCTTCCTGTTCGGGACGGTTTTGTCCGGTGAGTGGTTATCCTATACTGAAAATGTAGTGTCGTAGTTGTATCGTTGCAATCGTGTATGTCTGTAGGACGATCGCGACCATTGCGCCGGCGCCCCTTGTGCTAACGGCGCCACCTGCTACACGGCTCAGAGTGACTACTATTGTCACTGTGCGCCCGGCTGGACCGGAAAGAACTGTACGCTGCGCGTCGTGCCGCCTCTGTTGCTAAAAGAACCAAACGAGTGCGTTCCGAATCCCTGCCTAAACAATGGAAGTTGCTCGAGCGTCTCCGGAGGCTTTTTGTGTGTCTGTCGTGATGGATGGACCGGTAAGAACCAGACTTGAATTTTTAATATTTTAATACTACACTAGACCAATGAGTATATACAACTATTGCCTCAGCCACTAAGCCGTTAACCTGTCTGACTCCTGCAGGTGAAACGTGTACGAAGACGGTGGAAGCGGTTTGTTCCCCACCTTGTGCCAACGGCGGTTCCTGTGCTCTGCTACCTGCGCCGCTGAATGAGACGCCCCGGGCTCGCTGCGTCTGTGCCCCCGGCTGGGCCGGGCCCGCTTGTGATCTGCCCCTCGCTCCTCAGGTAAATAATGATATTTAAAGTCATTGATATAAGTGTACGATTTACGTAAGTACGTAAAAATATGTTTATTATGGAATATAAGATACAGGTATTACTTATTCCACGTGATTAAATTAAATTATTTATTTAAACGTGATTATTTATGTATTCAATATAGGTCAGCCTACAGATGTGCACCCTAACTTACTTTCTTCAATACTCATGTTAACTTACGGGGTCGCTGACTCGCTTTAATAGCCTCCTCGGCCAAGACACGTCGGTATGTACCCAGGCATTGCACGATGTAGCCCGTCCCGGAGACTTCGGAAAGTCTGTTGTGCTCTCGACATACTCTAAACAATCGAGGCTGTGTTAATAACATACGTAAATTAAAATGCGATGCATTGCGATACAAGAGGCAATTGATTCAGAATAAACATACCGTATATTTTATACACAAATCATAGATATTCGGATTTGACAGGTCGTTCCTGCCGCTGGCCCTTGTCCGTGCCTACACGGCGGCTCGTGCGTAGCGGTCGGCGGCGCCTGGGCCTGCGCCTGTCGCAGCGGCTGGGGTGGCGCACGCTGTGAGATCCCCGCCGACGCGTGCGTCTCCGCACCTTGCCGCAACGGAGCGCGTTGCGTCGGCGGAGCCGGCTGGTGGGCGTGCGAGTGCCTGCCGGGTTGGGCCGGTCCCGACTGCGGCGCTCCCGCCTGTCAACCGACTTGCCCGCCGCCCTCGCTGTGCGCACCCGCCGCCAGCGCGGCACGCTGCCTCTGCCCCGCCAGGCCGTCGCACGTCGCCAGACGGTGTTTAGAACGTGAGTCGAAGCGATGCCGACGAAACCCGGCTCCTAAACGCGGCGTTTTAAACAGTGATATTTGTTTTTCAGTGATCGCCGGTCTGGGAGAAGAGAGTGAGACGAGAGAAGCCATCGGAATCGATGAAGCTGAGCCGGTGGCGGGAAACGCGGCGAGCGAAGGGCCCGGGGCGTGCGGTGCCGAGAATGGCACGTGGTGGTGGGGCTGCAATGCATGCCGATGTGCGCGCGGTGAAGCGGTATGCACGCGCCTCTGGTGCGGTCTGGCCGATTGCCTGGCACCGGGTGCACTGGCGTGTCGCACTGACGAAGTCTGCGTCCCGGCCGCGCCCTCACTTTGCCTGCGGCCGCCTTGCGCCCCGCTGGGTGAGTGTCGGCGCGTGGCGGGTCGACGTGTGGAGCCGCCAGCGTTGCCGGCCCCGGCTGCCTGCTGGCCTGGCGCGCGGGCGCCGCCTCCGCCAGGTTGCGCGAGGGCGGAGTTGCGACTCGCTCGAGAACGGCTGGCACCGGGCGCTCACGTGGAGCGGGCCTGCGGGGCCCTGCGGCGGGCACTAGCAGCTGCCCTAACCGATCGTTCGACACCCGCTCCTCCCCTTACTCTTCTTTGCGATCTCGCAGCCGACGACGACGATGCCCTCGATTTGGCACTTGTGAGTATGACTTCATTTATGGTTTCGTGTGAGATAAATGTGTTCACACTTTTTATTTATTTTTATTAGTTAAGTACTAGGCAAAGCTTTAGTTCATTGGCATTTTAAACAAAAATGAGATGAGTCATTGGGATCGAATAAATGGTTCTCAAATCAATTATTTATTTATTTATTTATTTTATTTTGACTAATTAATTCCAGTGGGCGGGTGAAGACGATGGACGGCAGCCGCCTACCGATGACGAGACGAGTACACTCGCGAGTGCCGTCAAGGCGCTGAGTGAATTGGTAGCGCGGCGCCGCCTCAACCATCACGCGCTGCTCGGTGCCGCTCTTCGCCTACGCCTGTCGGCCGCCACGCCACCTCCCGCCTCTCCCGCCGCGCCGGCAGCGGTGCCGCAGCCGGCATCCGGTCCCGCTCTGCTCGTCCTGGCCGCCACCGTTCCGCTGCTACTCCTCGGCGCCGCCGCGGCGACCGCGGTGCTGGTTAAGCGTCGAAGGATCGTCGCCGCCGCCGAAGAACGCACGCGACGCCACGACGAAGAGAAATCGAACAACTTGCAAAACGAAGAGAACCTCCGGCGCTACGCGAATCCTCTCGGCGGTCGAGGCGAGGCGGAGGCTTTGCCGCGCGCGCACTCGTTGTACAAGGCGCAGAACGCGGACGTACGAAACAACGCTCCGACGCGCGAGAAGGAGCTCACGAAGCGATCCCTTCCGCCTCCCGATCCACCACCCGCCGCGAGGCATCCGCCCCCCGAAAGACTCACAGTGCTCGTCTGAGCGACTCCGTTTAAGAATTGGCACCTGAAATACTTTGTTCTTTACCTCGGAACGCATTCGACTCGGTCGACGACGAGTCAATATTCATTTCGTTTTTTGATGTTGATGCTAGATTTTGTGATATTTGTAAGTACCTCCGTCGAGTGTCCCGCTCGACGGAAGATTGTGACGGAATGTTGAGTCGAGACAGTATCGGGGAAAGGACGTGTAAGGGTGTAAAGTATTTATTGAAGCTGTGTGATCGTTTTTGTAAATATTATGTATTTTTGTAAATAATGTTAAATAGGTTAAGGATCTGAGAGTACTGTAATGAATTTTATAAAAAAAATCCAAGAAATTTCTGCTGTAATATTTTTGTAAAAAAAGGTTGTATAATTGTGAATGATCCAGCGAGAATGTTGTAATAAAAGATTGAAATATTTGCAATGTCTTCTAACTCACAACTCTTTCTTCGGGAATGCAAGCTGAGCGATTGAGTTAAAAGATCTTCAGTAGGTTTTAAGGAAAAACAAATCCTTTTCTCTGCGCTTTTTAACTTATGCTACTTGTTGCAGGGTCATAATAATACCTAGATGATTTAGTGTAATAGTGTTTATTACAAAGACCTGTTGGACTATAACGAATTGAAGAATATAACGTAATAGAAAATTTACTTGTAATAGAAATGTATACATAGTGGGATTTTTTGCTTTTCTAGCCGGAACACATACTGTAATACTACGAAATTAAATTAATAACATTGATATTTTGTCACGTATAACTATTAACTACTATATTCTTCCAAAATTGCGGTATTCTTATATTGTCTTACAATGTTGAGATTATAAGATAAGCTCAAAATGACCTATAACAAGAGCCAATTAAATTAGACCAAAATCTTACCGTGAACAACTTATTTTATGGGTGTGTACAGTCAATGGCAATCTATTTAATCACCTTCCCACAGATTACAGAGTAGTAACCATGTAATGCTTTCGAGGGCAAGGTGATTTTGAAGGCACGGTGCTTGTAAAAATAAAACGCCATTTCCTAGGCTGAGATATTTACAACAATAATTGAAATACTTATACTATTGTTGAATCAAAACAATACCGCGATTAAGGAACCACAGGCGACATCTATTGGTTGAACATAAAACTATAATCACTTAAACATACCGCCCACCATGGACAGAATGTACATCACTTCCGCCCATCGTGAATAAACTGTTAACAAAAAATCGTAGTGGACTGTAATTGAGTTTGAATGGTTCGTACAAGCCTTTCACAGTAGCTAGAAGTGTTTGTAAGGTAAACTATTATATTATACAACAACAAAAAAATAAAAAACAACAACATCAGATTTACTTTTATAGCTTCATTATTCTGGCTTATTTTATATAATACTTCTATACTATTGCTTGACCATCGTTGAAGTTTAAATCCAGCATTATTGATTTCGAAAAACAATTCTTTCTCTTCAGAAATCGTTTGACAGCCTGCTAATAAATCATCCATGCAAAAATCGTTCAAGTACGAGTACGTACAGTGGTTAGCTACTGATTGACCGGCATTTTTAAATGGAAGTTTAACGACATAACGACCAGACGAATCTCTTGTTGTTGTTTGTTTAAACAAATCTTCGCAACGTTGTTCTTCAGGTGTAAATTGCTTGTTAAGACAAAATTTGTCAGATTCGATTTCCCAGAATTGTTTCAAATCAAACTCTTCGTGTTTTACACCAGTATGATGGGAGATTACACTATGACATCTCGAAGATTCGTCATTGGTATTGTTAATTTCACCAGAAACTATCCAGCCAAACCTCGTGTTTTGGGCAATGAGAGATCCTTGCGGACACTTCATTAAGCCTTCAGTTAAAATATGACAATATACCTCCGCTCCCAGTAAGAGGTCTATTTTGTTAGGTACGTTAAAATTTGGGTCTGCTAACGTCATTCTTGGTAAAGTTGGCCACAACTTGATCATAAACTGTCTTTCAGGGAGGAATGACGTTAGTTTTTTGAGTACATAAGTCTTGACATTGATGGTAAAGGTCGGATCTTGAATTGATTGTAGTTTGATAAAAACTACATGTCAGAGATTAGGTTATAATAGAACACGGTGTAATTGTTTGATTACAATGGCAACACCACGAAATGGCAATACCACGCAATATCATAGACATCTTACAGGTTGTAAAGTGTCAATGTGTCAATTGTCAAAGTCAAGCTGTCAGTAGTGCGTAGAATCGGTCGTGAAGAGCTTCAGTTGCTTTCCGATCGGCGCCTGCGCCGGATGTGCGCACTGACTGTGTTTGAATATTAAGTAATTAAGTAATAATGTCGGGCGACGGTAGTGATACCAACTTTGTAATTATTAATCGCGTTGAATCTCTGACATCATGCCTACCGCAATGCCTGCTAGTGGAAATTGTGAATATTTCACACCAGATTATGAAGCTCAAGGAAATAGAGCGGCGGGTCCATCGACGTCAAAAGACGACGGACCCAGCACGTTTACGCCTGAATTATGGGCAACATAATTTCAAAATATGATGGCAGGCTCCAAAATACCTAGAACTTCTAAAAGCCTTCGAGTGTGGGTGATAAAAGGACGCTAAAATCTAGTGAGATTTATCTACCGTCGTTTGTTCTGTTGTTGTCGTGGGCTCCATGTTCGTACCCGTTGTGGGTGTTGTGTGTGTGGTGTGTTGTGTGTGTGGTGTGTTGTGTTCGTACCTGGGAAGAGTAGCTCTTCAGTTTGTTGGAAAAAGGACGTTTCACGACTTGTTTCGCGATATGGTGGACTATACGAGTGACCATGCGGTGACCTACATTGAATATTCCACCAACAAAATGGTGCTGATCAACCGGCTGGAGACAGGTTTGGGTGAGTCCAATAAAATTGTAATGTTAAGGTACGCACAGGTTTACTTAAAAAATACTCCGACGAGTTTTGTGTCACATTTGAATACGTTTCCTAACATTAAATCTTAAGTGAAATTCACATGTGAGGTCCGTGGTGAATATAGTGCTTCTGAGCACCCTAAAATATGCGAGTTAACTACAGGTCGTTGCCATTTTATTGACTAGGTAGGACATTTAAAACGACATTGTTTATTTTTACGTATAAAAATCAAAATGAGGGTACCCATCCTCGCACGTCTGTTGATAAATCTAGTGAACAGCCAATAGTTAGTAAGAACGCGATGTTCAAATTGCCACAAACTTGGACATTCTTATTTTATTTGTTTTATAATGTGGCGGTTAAACTGATCATGGGGCGGGTTCAGGGATCGGAGGCCTGAAGGCCTGTAGGCTGTAGCGCCACTGAATTATTATTTTTTTTAACGAGAATAAAAATTTAAACATTGCAATTTACAATCAAAATTGGTCAACGTTTGTACATCCTCTAATCAAAATTTGCATAAGGCAGTTATACTTTGCAAGCACTGATTGACAGTGGTTCAGGATGTTCCCTGATTAAAAAGAAGTTTGTAGGGTTCCATACCGAAATAACGTTTGTCATTGTTGATTCACATTTGTTGCAGTATGACGTAATCTTAGATAGAGAGATATTTAAAACACCCGTTTTGATGTTAACCCTTAATAGCGACGGCGCTAAGATTTTACGCAATACTAGTGTCGATGCGTGTCGTGCTTTAAGCATAGTACAGAGTTAGGTAAAATTTGCACCGACTTAACTGAGCGTAACGATATTGAAAGACTGAGGGCTATTGTGACAAAATATAAAGGGAATTTTACTAGTGGAAATTCTAATACTATCGTTAATACAAATTACGTTACAAATTAATCTAAAAATATCTTTACAAAATTGTACAACGTCAACCGTAAAGGTTGGCTCCTTCTGAACGTAGCGTAATGCGTGAGATTATTACTGATTTGGAACGAAAAGTCCGTGCGAGCTCTTCGCCTTTTTCTAGCCCTGCATTTCTTATTTAGAAGAAAGACGGGTCCGACCGTCTTTGCGTTGATTATCGGGAACTTAACTCAAATACCGTGCGTGACAGTTACCCATTGCCATTGATATCGGAACAAATTGATGGTCTTGTGCGAGCGTTATATTTCTCCAATTTAGTCGTGGCCTTTAGATTTCATCAGATATTAATAAGATGATAGGACGATGTTTAAAAGACAGCGTTTATAACTAAATAGAGTACCGAAAGGCTGAAAGGATTCGTACAATTCGATTCAATTCGAATTCGACACGTAAGTACACCCACGTAGTCCTGGAATGCGTGGCTGGAGCTTCACAACGAACCTCCGAGGTATGATGGTATCCTCGGAGCAGTGAGGTGTCTCCGCGAAGGCTTCTAGCACTTAACGCACAACGGACAAAATGGACGTCTAAGTGCGCTAACTGAGTCCACACTACTCTACACCTATTTGTCTACAAATAAAAAAGTAGGTGTTATTAATTAGCTCTATGTGAGGCCAGGTTTGAATTTATTTATTTTTATTATATTTTAGATGTAGATACTGGCTACTACTCTTAGGTTTTTGTTGGAGTGGTGCTACTTAAGTAGTAAAATATAGTGAAAGTTAAATTTTATCACAAAATGAAATTTGCTATTTATTGTTCTTTTATTAAACTACTACTACTTTTATTACTCTATAAATTTATAATATGACAGTGAGGTAAGTTTAATTAAAACATTATATTGTTTTTAGGCATGTTTGAAGTCATCACATAAATAATAGATTAGTCATTTTATTATTAATACAATAACCGCTGATAGCTGTAATACAATGTTTATGTCTTTAAGTAGTGTGTAATGTGTAAATGTATTAGGTTGCATCTGTATTGGCATAATAATATTATGTAAAACAAACAATAACTGTAAAGTATATCTAAATATTAAGTATCTTAATGTAAGTTTGAATAAAAACTATATGTGATACTTTTGTATTTCTATGGAAGATATCTTAATTTTCAGAAATATTAGCCGTTAAAGAAGTTGCAAAAAGTCTTTATGCGGATATAAACGGCATTTACTCAAAAACTACAGAATGGATTTTGATACAATTTTCTACAATAGATAGTGTGATTTATAAGGAAAGTTGAAATATTTAATTCTTGAATATTTAACGTCAATTGACAGAAATATTAGCCGTTGAAGAAAGATACTGTTATGTTTACTCAACAATTATACGCATAGAAACAATAATCATTACTAACATACATAATATTATAGTAGAGGTATCGAATTAATTTTAAATAAACACCTTCTTCATGTATCAACAACTAAAACTTCAACACTAAAACGATTAAGGAAACTAAAAAAATCTTATATACATATTTAATAATTTATAAAAATTTCGATTCATGTACAAAAATATAATACAATTGATATTTTTGTGTGCCGGTTGATTTGTTTGTGTGCCGCTGTGATACTATATACTAGATGGCGCTAGATGTTAAGTAAAACGCGATGACGTTAAATAGCAAACACAACATAAGAAGTCTCAGCTTGTACATCACGTCTTCGACGAGGTTAGGTTAGGTTAGGTTAGGTTAGGTTAGGTTTTTTTTTTTTTTTTTTTTTTTTATTAAAGCACCTAATAGGCCTACCTTCCCCGGCTACTTTATCGCACAGGGTCGTTGTCTAAGCTACACTTCCATCATTTCTATCATCCTTCCTCATAATAATACACAACAACTTTAATTTTTATTAGGTTTTACACGGGTAATATTACAGTCTTTTTTACTTATTAGCCTAGCCTACTTAACATTGTTTCCTTTATTTTATTTACACATTCCCATCCAGAGACGTGGCCCGCGAGGCGGGCGGCTTTGACTTCTCCGTGAGTATTCTCATAATACTCATTGGCAAGTGGGCGCCGGCCGCCTCGCGGTCCCCGCCCTGACTTTACTCCCATTGAACTTTGCTGTCCTATTTACTATTTTTAGGCAAAAATCCTCCAGGTGTGATCTGTTACAGACTAGCATGTCGGGCAGTCCCTGAAGACTGAGCGACATGCCTGTCATCTGTTCCAGGTCGCACCTGGAGGAGGCAAAAATGGGGCACTCCATAAGAAGGTGTGGGATGGATTGTTCCACCCCACTCTCACATTCACAGTCTCCTCTTTCCCTCAGCCTGAAACAGCACAGGTATTCGGCAAAGGGCCCATGGCCTGTGAGGATCTGTGCCATTTCAGGACTGTATCTTCTTTCTCGTATTTGTTTATGTGCAACAACGACGTTCTTCAGGAACAGTTTTGTTTTTCCCCCTGTTTCTCCCTCTTTATACCGCCGGTCCCATTCTTCGATCGTTTTCCTTCTGATCTCTTTCCTTATGTATGACAGCGGGTACTCTACGTGAGCTGCTCCGACCTTCGAGGTCTCCGCAGCGGCTCTCGCAAGTTCGTCCGCCCTCTCGTTCCCCTCCGTGCCGACGTGCGCTTTCACCCAGTGGAGCTTAATATTCTGGCCTTTTTTAAGGCTCTCCACCAGGTGTCTGCGGATCTCGACTACTCGGGGGTTTCGAGAGCGTCCGCCCGCAATCGCCTCGAGCGAAGACCGCGAGTCGCTGCAGATGTTCACGTCAGTACCCGCTATCATCGCCTCCCTCACTGCACCGACGAGAGCCGCCAGCTCTGCTTGATATACGGTGCAGTAAGGGGCCATCTTTATCTTTTTCCATTTTCGCTCTCTTCCTCCTTCCCATTTCGTCCATGCTGCCCCTACTCCTTTCTCCGTCTTACTACCATCTGTGTAGATAGCTGTTGTGTCTTCATTTTGTATTAGGCCAGGGTCAGTTGTGATGGCGAAGCTTATCTCCGGTTTTTCCGCGGGATGGGGTTGTTCTAAAGCAGGTACGGCTCGCTCAATCCGGTCTCCTTCGCGTATGAACGGAGACGACCCCCTTCTGGCCTCAAACATCGCGGCGGCTTCTTCCACCCTGAGGTCGAGGGGCAGTATCCCCGCCAATAGCGTCGCGGAATTTAGCGATGCCGTCCTGTAAGTCTTTGCTATTTTCTGTGCAAAAGCCCTCTGCACCGTCTCCAGTTTTTTCTTCGTGCACAGTTTCTTGACTGTCGGTGCCCAGGCTGCCGACGCGTATGTAACTATCGGCTCTATGACGGCTTGGTATACCTGGTGTACCATGTCTCCCGTCATTCCCCATTCCAGCTTCGCCATTCTTGCCACTTTTTTGTGTATGTCCGCCGCCTTTCTCGTGACATTTTGCACATGCTTGTTGAACGTTAAGCCCTCGTCTATCGTCAATCCTAGAAGTTTTATCTCCTTCTCCATTCCGATGTCCTGTCCATTCATTCTTATTCTTGGGGTATCGAACTTCAACCTTCGCGTCAGGACCATTGCCTTGGTTTTTTGTGGCGCGAAGTTGAGCTTGTTCGCGATACCCCACTTCCTCACATACTCGAGGGCAACGTTTGCTCGGTTTTCGATGGAGTGCGTGTCCGTTCCGCTGAACATCAGCACAACATCGTCTGCGAAAGCTTGTGCATATGTCCCATCCTCTTCTAGTTCGACCAGTAGTGGGTCGAGCAAGATGTTCCAGAAGGTGGGGCCGCTAATCGAGCCCTGAATGCATCCCTTTTCAGGTCGCCTTACATGCTCTCTGTTTGCGTAGCGGACCACCACCCTCCTGCCTTTAAAGTAGTCTTCCACTACCAGCCTTAGTTGCTTGGGACAGTCTTTCCTTGCTAGCTGGTACTTGATCGCCGGCCACCATGCGTTGTCGAAAGCCCCCTCGATATCTAGCGACACCATCAGCACTATTTCTTTGTTTTTTATGTGGCTCCTCGCTTTTGTCAAGATATCGTAGAGGGCATCCTCCGTGCTTTTTCCTGGCATGAATCCATACTGCCTCCTGCTCATCCTGGGGAGTAGGCTGTGTCTGATCCTGTTGATGATTACCTTTTCTAGTATCTTCCCCATGACTGGCAAGAGGCCTATTGGGCGGTAGGATTTGGCGGCCGCGTAGTCCTCCTTTCCTGGCTTCCTCAGTACCACTATTGTGCATTCCTTCCATAGATCAGGGAAGCATCCCACTTCGAGGCATTTATTGAAGATGGCCAAGGGAATCTCCGGGTTCGCCGTGATAGCTGCGCAGCAGATATCCGCAGTGAGTCCGTCGGCCCCCGGGGCCTTCCTCGGGTTGAAGCTTCTAGCAGTGCTGATGAGCTCCGCCATTGTGATTGGCACTTCATCAGCACTACTTCCCTGCAAGCTGCTGGTCATTTCCTCAACCGTTTTTCTCATTCTTTGATGGATGTCATCATCCATCTCGCAATTGTCAGGCGGGAAGAATTTCCGTGCCAGCAGCTGCACCGATTCTTCGGAGTTCAACGAAATGCCCTTCTCTATTAGCGTGGTGTCTTCCCTGATCCCTTCCGCCTTTCTTATTATTTTATATATCCTGTCCCATAAGCTTTCCCCTTCTTGCTTCGTACAGAGTTTTTTCCACCCTTCCCTTTGAGCCCTTTCGATCTCTTCTTCGTATATCTTTTTTGCCTCCAGGTAGGCAGTTATTACGCACTCTCTCCTCCTGGGAGCTGCGTATGAGATCCGTTTCTTTTTCCTGACCATGTCTTTCTTAAGGGCCTCTATTTCTTTGTTCCACCAGGGTGGATCGAAGCTTTTCTTCCTCTGTTTCAACTTGGGGATATGTTTCTCGGCGGCTTTTGTTATTGATTTCATATATTCCCTTACTATGTTATTGACCCCGGCCTTTGTGTCCTGTCCTTGTATCTTTTCTTTGGTGATGTCGTGGTTTATGTGTCCTGTCCTTACCTTGTTCTTAAATTCCTCCCAGTCTGCATTTTTGGTACTGTATTTGCGGGTCGTCTTCGGTAGGTTGTGCGTTTGGGGTTTTTGAAGGGCTGTAGTCATAAAAATTGTGTTGTGGTCAGAGCTAGTGATGGAAGTATCAACCCACCATCTCGTTACCTTACTGAGGA
The DNA here is from genome assembly GCA_963693345.1 of Pieris melete. Classification (NCBI taxonomy): domain Eukaryota; kingdom Metazoa; phylum Arthropoda; class Insecta; order Lepidoptera; family Pieridae; genus Pieris; species Pieris melete. The sequence goes on from CAVNZK010000083.1 coordinate 186,916, forward strand.
GGGCCGTTGTGCATACTGTGATATCTACGGCACTCGTGTATCTACGGCCCCCTCTTACGGTGTCGAAGGTGGGTGTGTTGCCACAATTTAGGATGCTCAGCCCTTCTTCGTCAAGGAACCCTCGTAATTCCTTTCCTCGTGTGTCTTCGTTTCGGCTCCCCCACCATTCACTCCATGCGTTCACGTCCCCTCCAATCAATACCATCTTTGTTTTAAGTTTTTTCGTGAAGCTTCCTAGTTGTTCGAGGTATGGTTCGATGGGTTCATCGCCTTCGAAGTACACTGAAACTACCCCTATTTCCCACTGGTCCGTTCTCAGGACGGCAGCCACTATGTTTTCCGTGATAAGTGACTTGTCTTGAAAGACTTCTATATGTTCGTCGAAAACAAGTATCGCCGCCTTCACCGGTTTCTCTCCAGTGGGTACGCACTGCACTACTCTGTACATAGGGCTTTCTGCCATCTGTTTACTGGCCCCTATGTACGGTTCCTGGAGTAGTGCTATTTTCACATTTCTACCGCCCGCTTCTTTTATAAACTCCTGGATCGCGATTCTCTTTTTTCTAAGGTTCGCTTGTGCCAGGAGAAAGCCGGTAATATTGTTGGTGCCCTCGGCTTTTTTAACAATACGCGTAGCTTAGCCTCGCCGCCTTGTCCCACCCCTGCCGGGTTGGACAGCTCTGGCTGAAGGCTCCGTGCTCCGCGTCTCTTCCTTTTATTCCTATACAGTTAACGCAGCTGGGAGGTTTACCTTCCTTTTGGATCTGGCAATCTGCCCTCAAATGGGCTCCTCCGCAATGGCTGCACACCTCGGTCTCCTTTTTACAATGTCTGCGGGTATGTCCGTACCCCAGACACATAGTGCACTGGACCAGAGGGGATTGGTCCTCTACCCAAACCCGCTGCAGGTCCACGTGTATCCTACCAGCCGATGTTAATGATTGCCAAAGTTTTGGCGCGACCTGCAGGACCACGTGGCTCTCCAGAGGGTTTCTTGCTTTCCTTCTATACTTCTCCACTATGGTCAGGTCCCGTTCCTCCAGGTGTGCAGTCGCGTTTTTGTTTTGGTTCCTGATGGCCCGGGTGATATCTTCCGTGGTGTTGCAGGACAATAGATTTTTAATTTTTATAAGAGGGTTTTTATTTGACGCATCTTTTACTTCCATTTCTCTTCCTAATTTTTCCTTAAGTTTACTCCTCTCTTCCTCCGTCCTGCAGCCCACTACAACTTTTCCGTCTCTGGCTCTCCTTATTTTTTGAACTTGCCATCCTTCCTCCTTAGCGTTTAGTAGATGACGGATGTTTTGTATTGTATCCTCTGCCGTGTCGGTCGACCTCTTCGGCTCCACCACGACAGAGTGCAGCGTAGGTTTTTGTCCCGGGCCTCCTTTCCTATTTTGGTCCTGGCCGAGATTTTCCCTTGTCGCTTCTGCATACGACTTCATTTTCGCTTCCAGGATGTTATATCTTTCTTTTTCTCTCTTTTCCTTCTCGTCAAACTCTTTCCTAATCTCGGCCAGGATGCTTTCGTTTTTCTTTATTGCCAGATCCTCTATTTCTTTCCTACATTTCTCCAGTTTTCTGTTTTCCGTTTCCAATTTTTCAATCTGTTTGTCTAGTTTATCGCTTAGTATATCTTTTTTCCCCTTTGGTGTTGGCTTGTCTTGGTTTTTCGGTGACTCCTCTTCGGCCTCCTTTACTAGTTGGTACAGCCGTTTTACGGCTGTCTGTACCCCGGTTTTTATATCTGTCTTTATATTGCGAGACTCCGCCAGGTGCGCCATTGCCTTTAAATAGCAGTTTTTGGCTTCTTTTTCCCTGGTTTGAGCGGGAGCAGGAGACTTACCTCCTCCACCCGCCCCAGCCAGGGGAGCCTCTTTTGCCACCTTTGGGGCCTGGCTAGAGGCCTCCTCCCACTTGTCAATGCTGCGCCTGATGGCAGGCGCCGATGTCTGGTTACTCGGAGGAGTGCGAAGACCCAACATTTCGCCTATTAGGATTTGTCCCTTTTTAAAATAAAATAAGATAAAATCAATTAAGTTCAATAGAGTACTTAGTCTAGGGTCTACTCCCAATAGGGTAGTAGACGTGTCAATAATATATTTTTTATTTACAATTTTTTAAAATTACAATAAACTTATCCTAGGGTCTACTCCCAATAGGGAAGTAACCGTCAATTTACAATAATAATATTTTTATATTTACAATTTTTAATTTCTTAATAATATTACTTAATCTAAGGTCTACTCCCAATAGGGCAGTAGCCGTGTCAATACCAAATAATTTCTATGTACAATTATTAATTTCTTAATATTATTACTTATCCTAAGGTCTATTCCCAATAGGGCAGTAGCCGTGTCAGTTCACAGTAATAAATTATTATTTACAATTATATTAGAATATTAACTTAATATTAGGGTCTGTCCCCAAAAGGGTGGCAGCCGTCAATTTGTCAAAAATTGTTTAAAACTTATCCTAAGGTCTGTCCCCAATAGGGTGGCAGCCGTCAAAATGTCAAATTTCTAAACTTAACCTAAGGTCTGTCCCCAATAGGGTGGCAGCCGTCAACTTATTCTAATTTTTAGCCGGTTGTCACAGATAAAAACTAGTGTCTTTTCCCAAAAGGGAAAAGGTAGTTAACAAGGCTATTTGTTTCAAGTCCTCGGGAAGGGCTGGTATAATTTAGAAATAAATAACTACGCGCGCTGGACCGTCCACCCTAGTCGATAGGATGTGTGTGTGTGTGTGTATTAGTGTGGTGGTTGTCAGGTGACTCCCCTTTTTGTGTGGAGTCAAATGAGCCGTCACACTTAGTGTTTATGGTGTTTTGTGTGTGTGTGTGTGTGTAAGTCACTTGTGTGTGTGTGTAGTTAGGTGCGGTAGCTATAAAATGACTCCCCTCTTTGAGTGGAGTCGTTTGAGCCGTCGCACCTGTATGTTGTGATTTTGATGGGTGGTCAGGCGGACGTGTCCGTGGGTTAGGTGCGTTTTTTATATATTTATATTCCCCTAATTCGTCCAAACTTGCTAAGTATACGTATACTACGTATACAAGTCCGCTGCCAAAATTGCCGAAAAACGCACCGTTTTCGAGTTATTAACTGCCAAAAGATTTTAATATTTCAAAGTTTTAGAAATTTTTAATAAATTTAATAAATTTTGAAAATTTGGAATTTAATAATTTTGAATTTAGATCCTGGTAGGGGCGGACCAGGCGGACAAAACCAATATATTAATATATTAATATATTGATCTGCCCTTAAAAACGCGAAAAAACCAACCGTTCCCGAGATATTTGTGTTTTCTTCCTGGTTTCTTCCCGTCGCTGCAGCTCCGCTCGGGTTGGTCCGATCTTCTGGTTCGAACCGTCGTCAAGTTCAGCTCGCAGAGGGCTATCCAACGACGTATCGCACCTTTCCAGAAAATTCGGATTTCGCTGACCACGTGCCACGTGGTTTTTGGGTTTTTATGTTGTAACTTTTTTATTTTTGATGAGAAAAATCCTTGCGACCCTTCAGCAGACGCGTCTTCGTGAGTTCTATCGAATGACGTTATTTAAATTGGGGGTCACCGATTTAGTTTTTAAGTTTTTGAGCTTTAAGTTGGTTTTTATTAGGTTATTTTTAGTTTTTTAGTTATATAATTTTTTCCACAAGGCATATATTTTTGAAAAATATGTCAATCGACTCGTCTTTTTGAGCCGCGTCTTTTGGTGTATAGCACTTGTGGGGGACGGCTCTTATTCTCCGACCAGTGGTCACGCCCCTTTTTTATTTTATTTAATTTTCTAAAAAACCTTTAGGTGTAAAAATCCAAGATTGGCGTCAAAAGATGCGGCTTAGCAAGGCGCATTCAGCGATGCGAAGAACGGCACAGGTCACAGATCAAATACGCGCGTCGCACTCACTTTTGTCACAATTTTTTGGTTTTTTTGCACTTTTCGGTCACTTTTATTCACTTTTTGTAATACGAACTTTACATATTCTGATTTGCCGTCGCGAGACGCATCAGATGATATATATCACTTGGAACTTCGCGATAAAAATACCATTTATTGGATTTTTCGTTTGCGGAGCTGTACGATTTCGATGCTTTCGCGACGGCGGTTCGACTGCGACTGGTTAGGTTAGGTTAGGTTTTTTTTTTTTTTTTTTTTTTTTTTTTTTTTTTTTTTTTTTTTTTTTTTTTTTGCCCCTGCCTACTTGGCCTACCTCCCCGGCAGCGACTGCTCCGGGGCCGTGGAGCTGCGAACCCACCCCTCGACATTTGCCTATCAAGGACCTTTTTTTAGCTTTATTTATTCATCAAAAAATTACATTCATTTACATTTGTTATTCTTACATATTATTCATTTTACATTCTGTTTCTTACATGGTTGTCTTATACATTATGTTAACTTAACATTTATTTTACTTAGTTTACTTTATTTTAATTCTTAAATTTCTAATTCACTTATTCATAGATTTACAATCGTTCTATGGTTACATATTAATTAGTCTAACATGTTTTTCATTTTACAAATAGTTTATTGCATTAGTCTTGTACATTGTTCTTACTCAACATTTATACTTCTTAGCTTATTCTATTTTAATTCTTAAATTTCCAATTCACTTGTTGATAGATTTACATTCATTTTAAGGTTTACATATTAGTTATTTTAACATGTTTTCCATTTTTCATTTTGTTTCTTACATATTAGTTATATACATTATTTTATTTAACATATAATTACTGGTTTACATTATTTTAATTCTTAAGTTTCTAATTGCTTTTTTCATAGATTTATATTCGTTCTATGGGTTACATATTAATTATTCTAACATGTTATTCATTTTACATTTTGTTTCTTGCGTATTACTCTTATACATAATTTTACTCAACATTTACTTCTTAGTCTACTTTATTTTACTTCTTAAGATTCTAGTTCACTTATTCATAGATTTACATTCATTCTATGGTTTACATAATAGTTATTTTAACATGTTTTTTATTTTACATTTTGTCTCTTACATGTTAGTTTTGAACATTATTTTTCTTAACATTTATACTTGTTAGTTTACTTTGTTTTATTTATTAGTTTTAATTCTCTTATATTGCGTTTTTTGATTTACTTCACATGAAGCTATTCGTTAGTGATTTTATACATTACTTACTTAGAGCTTTGCGTTTATTGGTTTACTTTATTTTAATTCTTTCTTTTTCTAACACTTATATTCATGTTTTTATTTTTAATTTATGTATATGTTAATAGTTTGTGCACATTATAATTTTACGTTTATTTCAGAGTATACTTTTGATAATACTTCTGTTTAATTACAGTTTTATATTTTGTATTAATTACATATTTTGGGTACAGTGTTTTTAGATTTTTGTTGTAACCTTACTATTATTTTGTTTGTCAATAGTTTGAGCGCCATTAAATCGTCTCGTCCGATCCAGAATCCGCTCACAAAAATTTTCCAAGGCCAATCTGTGCCCCGCAAGGATGTCGGGCAGCACATTACGCGCTATCCGCATTCCCACGGTCTGCTCCAGATTGTGTCTTTGTATGGTGAATATGGGGCACTCTGTTAGGAGATGCTCCACCGTTTGTAACGCGTTTTCGTCGCATTCACATGCGGGACTTGGTTTTATTTTAAAACGGTGGAGGTATTCCGCGAAGGCTCCATGCCCTGTTAATATTTGAGTCATTATAGGATTAAATCCTTTGGATCTTACAATTCTGTACGCGGTCTCCGGGTCGGGCAAGAACATCCTAGTAGTCGCCCCGGTTGTTTCATTGGACTGTTTCGTGACCCATTTTTGCACCGTGTTTTCGCGTATTAACTTTTTAACGTATGATATCGGGCAGCGGTCGTAGACCGGTTTCTGCTTTGCGCCTGTGGCTTCTTTGGCCAACTGGTCCGCTCTTTCGTTCCCCTCCTCCCCGCGTGTGCTTTAACCCAGAAAAGTTTGATGTTCTTTTCTGAGTGTTGGATAAGAAGTTCGCGAATCTCGGTGACAAGGGGATCGAAAGAGCGTCCCCCCACAACCGCATCCAACGCAGACCTTGAGTCACTGTAAATGAGGACCTCAGTTTCCTTCCGCTGCACCGCTAGTTGCGCCGCTCTTTTTAACGCCATCAGCTCTGCTTGGTACACAGTGCAAAAATGTGCCAGATGCAGCTTTTGGCTCTTTATTTCAATGTCTCCTTTCCAAAGGGAGATCGCAGCACCCACCCCTTCTTCCGTCTTGCTACCATCCGTGTATATTTGTAGACTACTACCGTTTATTGTAAGTTCTTCATTGGACAGGATGACATATTCCAATGCTGCCGTTGCCGGATGGGAAGTTTTGCAGAAAGGTGTTTTTATTTCCACCTCGGCTCCTTTCAGGTGCTCGCAGGCCGTGTACCCCTTTTTAATTTCATATAAGGTTTTGTTTTCGTGTGCTCTTAGGTCTAGGGGGAGCAAACCTGACAGCACTCTGAGGGAGCTGAGTGGAGTTGTTCTGTATGCTCTACATATTTTGATGGCAAAGCTTCTCTGTACCGTATCTAGTTTTTTAATAATGTATGTCTTATTCGCCGCGTCTGCCCATGCATTAGCCGCGTAGAGGACAATGGGCTCGACTACAGCCGTATATATTATTTTAATAATTTCCGGACTGAGTCCCCAGCTCACCCTAGCTGCCTTGGATACCTGTTTGTAGAGGCCGATGGCTTTATTGCAAGCTGCATTAATATGATCGCTAAAGGTGATCTTATGGTCTATTGTCAAGCCCAATATCTTAACGCTGTTTGACATATGTATTGGTGTGCCGCCCATGTTGAGTCGTGGTGTGTCATATTTAAGTTTATTTGTTATGAGCATCGCTTTGGTTTTTGCGGGGGCGAATCTTAATTTGTTTTTGTGTCCCCACTCGCAGATCTGCGTGAGTGCGTCGTTTGCTAATTTTTCTGTTTCTAGCGCCGTGTTGGACTCGAACAGGAGGACCACGTCATCCGCGAAGGCCTGCGCATACACTCCGGCTCTCTCTAATGTTTGTAGCAGTGGGTCCAACAGTAGATTCCACAGGGTGGGTCCACTGATGGATCCTTGTACGCAGCCTTTGTTTGTTGGTCTGGCCGCTACGGCTCCTCCGTAGACGACGCGGACCTCCCTGTCGCCGAGATAGTTGCGTACTAGTAGTGCCAGGTTTGGTGGACAACGCTCTTCAGTAAGTCTCACACAAATGGCCGGCCACCAGGCGTTATCGAAGGCGCCCTCTATGTCCAGTGATATTAGTGTTATTAATTTTTTATTATTTAGGCCTAACTTGATTTTTCTCATAAGGGTATAGAGGGCGTCCTCGGTACCACGCTGTGGCATGAATCCATATTGCTTGAGGGAGAGACGAGGGATCAGGTGCCAGTTGAGTCTTTTTACTATCATTTTTTCTATTATTTTGCCCAGTACTGGTAAAAGTCCGATTGGTCGGTATGATTTAGGTTGATTATAGTCATCTTTTCCTGGTTTTTTGAGGACAATTACTGTGGCCTTTTTCCAGATACTGGGGAAGTATCCCAGGTCGAGGCATCTATTCGCAAGTGCCAGGAAAACGTCTGGGTCCGCAAAAATTGCTTCGCCGCAGATGTCTGACGTTAATCCATCACCTCCAGGGGCTTTTTTGGGGTTAAAACTCCTGGCACACTCCGCTAGTTCTTTGGGCGTAAAAGGCGGGTCATGGTTGTTATCTTGACTCGATTCTTCTATTGTTGCGGCTTTTATCCGCATTTCTGTGTGCCAGAGAGTCTCTCGTGCGCTCGTATCTTCCGGGAAAAAGGTTTCCGCCAGGTACTGCGCCGAGTCCTGGTAGGAGAGTGTCACACCGTCCTTAACAAGTTGTTGATCAATTTGTTTTACGTTCGTTTTCCTGATTACCCTGTAGATGCCATCCCACAGGCTTTCTCCATCTTGCTTTTCGCAGAAGCTCTTCCAACTTTCCAGTTTATTCTTATTTACTGCTTCCAGGTATTCCTGCTTCGCCTTGCTGTATCGCTCTATAACAGTAGGTCGGCGGATAGCAGAGCAGTATCTGATTTTCCTCCTCATTTTTAGGACACTTTTCTTCATTTGAACTAGCTCTTCTGTCCACCAGGGGGGGGTTGTGTGTTTCCTCTGTACTTTAATTTTTGGGATGTGTGTGTCGCAAGTGTCTGTGATTAACTGTGTGTATTGTACTATAGTGTTTTCTAGAAGTGTAGTGGAGTTTAGGGTGTTGATGTTATGTGATGTGAGTTGGTGTTCAGAAAGCAACTGTTTGAATTTCGCACGAAAGTGGGTCCAATTTGCTTTCCGAACATTGTATACTCTAGTAGATCTCGCGTGTCCATCATCCATTTTGATCCGTGAGGTGATCTCAAACTGGATGGCATTGTGATCTGAACTGGTCACACTCTGGTCCACCCTCCAGTTCACAATGAGACCGAGGAGGTCAGGTGTGGCTACTGTGACGTCGACGCAGCTAGTGTATAATGTATTTCCTCTATTAGTGTTAAATGTTGGTGTCCCGCCCTGGTTTAATATTTCTAGTCCGGCGCTGTGGAAAGTCGTTTCTGCTTCTTCCCCCCTCTCATTCGTTATTCTGTCCCCCCACCAGACGTTCCTCGCGTTTATGTCACCTCCTACTATCGTTCTTCGACCTAATTTTTCGATGGCTTGTTTTAATGTATGGAGGTGCGGACTTAGGGGGTTCGGATACGGTTCGAAGTATATCGAGACTAGATTAAGCTTTCCTTTTTCTGTGTCTATAGATATGGCAATCATATTCGGGCTGGATATCTCGGGGTGTTGTGTGATATGTATGTTGTTGTCTAGTATGACAATCGCCGCTTTGATATGATTGCCAGATCCAGTATGTTGATATACTCTAGTGCCCGTGTAGTTCTTCATACTTCGAACCGCTCCGATGTAAGGTTCTTGTACAAGCAAGATGGAGATGCCCTGTTTCTTGGCCTCGAAGATTAGCTCTTCAGTGACAACTGCTGATCTTTGTACATTCGCTTGTATTACTTTAATTTTGCTTGGGAGAACTTTAGCAGTATTGTACTGACCTTCTAGCCAGCACATCCCACTTCCTACGCACTGGGCATTCAGGGCTAAACGCACTGTGGTCTGCGTTGTTATTTCCTTCTCTTCTGCAATTTGCGCATTCAGGTGTCTTTTCTTTATTTGGACAGTCAGCCCTCAGGTGTTCCCCTGTGCATTGGGAGCAGGTTAGTTTTTCAGTTTGGCAGTGCTTCCTCGTGTGACCGTATCCGAGACACTTAGAGCACTGTACAAGGGGGGACCGATCCTCTACCCAAACCCTCTGGAGGTCAATGTGTACCTTCTCCGCCCGGGTCAGCGCCTTCCACATCCCCGGGGAGACCTGCACAATGACGTGGCACTCGTGCGTATTTCTAGCGTTTTGGCGGTGCTTTTCCGTCATCACCCAGTCCTCCCCGGTTAGGTTTCCGGTCGTTGTCTTGTTTTGGGTTTGGAGGGCTTTCTTGATATCATCAATGGTGTTATACTTTAATAAGTCTTTGAATCTCACCAGAGGATTTTTGTTGTTGAGTTCCTTTACCGTAAGACCATTATCTTCATGCGTTATCCTTTCCCTCACCCTTTTCCGTTCTTCTTCAGTACTGCAACCGATGACCACTTTCCCTCCCTTTATCTTTTGGAGCTTTTCAATTTTGTATCCGTGGTCTTTTGCCTTAAGAGAGCACCTAATTTTCTGGACTGTGTCCTCTGCCGCTTCGGTCTCCTCTCCGGGCTCGACAATCAGAGAATACAGTCCGGTCCGGTCCGGTCGGTCATTGATTGCGGCTCTGGCACAGTCATTCCTCGGCTCGGTCCTCGCAACTGCTGCTACTTCTGCATAGCTACGGATTTCCCCCAGCTTTGCCATGATTCTGTCTTCACTTTCTGTGACCGTTTTCTCAAAGCTTTCCTGCCTTCTCGAGTTGTTTTCCATCAGTTCCTCCATCCTTCTGATTTTTTCCTCTAGCTTGTCTGTTTTGTCAGGTTTCGCTTCATTCGTGATTTCATCTTTCCTATCTTTTCCATGGAGCTCTCCGTCTCGCACCAACTCATACAACCTTTTAACCGCGACCGATACTGCGGTTTTTATATCACCCTTTAGATTCCTCGCAGCGTTAAGTTGTGTGAGCGCACTTTGTTGTAACGCCGCTGCCTCCGTTATACGGGATCTATATACTTTGTTTACTATTTTCCTACTCTCTTCTGTTTGTGATAAGATGGTCGCCTTTTCCCCCATACTTGTTTGCGCTTCGTTAACCGGGGTCAGGGCAGTCTCTCGTGCGGAGGGCAATTCTGCCTCTGTCTCTTTATCCGTTGCGCTTGTGGATGGCGATGGCTTGTTTTTAGTTGGGGTTCTGAGGCCAAACATGTCTTCGTTTGTGTGAATTTTATTTGTTTACAATTTATAATTAAGAAGGTGCAATGTAACGGTTACAGGGATACTTACTAAGATAAAGATGTTATTAAACGGATGAAATTTTTATTTTTATTATTTCTTTTATGTAGATTAATGTGCACTAGAATTAGTTTTATCAGATGATGCACAAACAAGTTATTAATAAGCAAGAAAGATACTTTTATAGGTATTATTACGATTTTTATCAGATATGTTGTTTAAAGAGGTTGTTATATAAAATAAGATTTAATTTATTAAGCACTTTGTGTATTTTAGTGTGTTTTATAATAAGCTCTGTTTGATGGTTTGTATATGATAATATACCCCTATAGGTTCTTCTAAGTCATATACAAACAGTTGTTAACAAGCGCTAGACAATTTCGTGTATGTTAATTTTAGTGAAAGTTTACAATTTTTTATAAGAGAAAATTTGTTGAAATATGAAATCTAACTTTATTAGTACTCTTTCTTATATCTTTATTAGTACTCGTTTGTGTGAATTTTATTTGTCTTCAATTTATAGTTGAGAAGGTGTAGTGTTACAGTTACAGGGATATTTACTAAGATAAATATGTTATTAAACGAATGAAATTTATATTTTTATTAATTCTTTTATGTAGATTAATGTGCACTAGAATTAGTTGTATCAAGTGTTGCATAAACAGGTTATTAATAAGCAAGAAAGATACTTTTATAGGTATTATTACGTAGTTATCAGATATGTTGTTTGAAGATGTTGTTATATAAAAGATAATATTTAATTTAAATTAAGCACTTTGTGTATTTTAATATGTTTTATAATAATCTCTATTTGATGGTTTGTATATGATAATATACACCCTAATAAGTCATGTACATATAAGTTATTAACAAAAGCTGGACAATTTTTAATATATAATAATTTAGTGAAATTTTACAATTTTTATAAAGAAAAGTTTTTTAAAATGTTAGTTTTAACTATATTAGCACTCTTTCTTGTTTGGCCTTATGCAGTCGGAGGTGCTGGATTCAGAGATAGTAAAAGTTCCCCTCGGACCCTTTAGGGGCCAGGGTTATCACCGAAAAAGTGGCTGGACCTTCGAGTAGACCGGGTCTTATGGTCTATCTAGGTAGATTACCCCTATAACTGCTTCACACAGAGTGAATGAAAATTCGCTTATTTTTTCGATACGACGCACCGTTTGGCCTCCAGGACGGTTACAAACTTAGGTGCGAATGGCGTCGCCGGCCCTTTTTTAGAAGAAAATTTAGAAAAATATGTAAATGTGCGTAGAAAATTGTGAAATTTTTCACGATGAATCTTGAATATGTCTGCTGTTTAATGGTGGTTTAAAAAAGGTATATCACAGATCTTGTTAAAAAGTTATAAGGTTGTAAAGTTATTTAAAATTTACCACTTTCTGCAAATAACAGTTATCTGGGGTCTGGTGGGTTTCCTGAAGGTGCACTATATATCAGATAAAAGCCCTTTGAACGGCGGTTCTAATGGTGTATCACACAAGATCGTAGCACTGTTAGTTACAAAGTTGGCCACCACGTGGTGGCCACGTGTTTTATCTTTAAAAGTGTATAAAAAATATGAAACCTGTTTTGTAAAATCCAATATTTGGCACACACTTGGACACTAAAATTCCACTTCCGATGGTATAAGAAAATCACTGTGTCACCGATCTAGATTTGGAGTCGCACTCGAAAAACTAAAAAACTATAACCTAAAATGAGGTTATAGTAGTATTTTATATGGAAATTTTTCCAATTTTTCACTTATTGCTTCGAGAATGGTATCATTAGAATCACAATTTTAAGCTGATTACGAATATGTATAACACTTTTTAGAACACTTAAAAAATACTATTTTTGTGATTTTTAAAGCGCGGAGCGGAACGTTTTGAGTGTTTATTCTTCAGCGGGGGGAGCGCGACTGGTTAGGTTAGGTTAGGTTAGGTTAGGTTAGGTTAGGTTAGGTTAGGTTAGGTTAAGGGCCTCATAGCCAAGCGGCTTTGTATGTGACCGTGGTGGGTGTGAGGTTCCGGGTTCGATTCCCGGTCCGAGTGTAAATTTATATTTATTCTCGGCCTTTGGTAGGGCTGTACGGTGCCGGGCGAGTGCTTAAACCGTACATAGTGGGCACAGTTGAGATTCTATAGTGTGCAGTGGGCACCCAACTATATCGATACTCCTGTGTAGGCTTAGAACGTAGCAATACGCTCTAGGCCGAGGGTGGCAATTACAAGTGGTTAAGTAATTGGACATTCCTTTTTAAAGGGCCTCATAGCCAAACGGCTTTGTATGTGACCGTGGTGGGTGTGAGGTTCCGGGTTCGATTCCCGGTTCGAGGGTAAATTTATATTTATTCTCGGCCTTTGGGAGGGTTGTGCGGTACCGGGCGAGTGCTTAAACCGTACATGGAGGGCACGGTTGAATTTCTAAGGCAAGCAGTGAGTATGCTACCTAAGAAAGGAGACTGTGTAGGTTTAGAACGTAGCAATACGCTCTAGGCCGAGGATGGCAATTACAAGTGGTCGGTAATTCAACATCTCTTTTAAAAGGGCCTCATAGCCTAGCGGTCTTATTAAGTGGCAGCTAGGTGAGGGGTACCGGGTTCGATTCCCGGTTCGAGGGCAAGTTTTAATTTAATTTAAATTTGTTCTCGGCCTTTGGGAGGGTTGTGCGGTACCGGGCGAGTGCTTAAACCGTACATGGAGGGCACGGTTGAATTTCTAAGGCAAGCAGTGAGTATGCTACCTAAGAAAGGAGACTGTGTAGGTTTAGAACGTAGCAATACGCTCTAGGCCGAGGATGGCAATTACAAGTGGTCAGTAATTCAACATCTCTTTTAAAGGGCCTCATAGCCTAGCGGTCTTGTTAAGTGGCAGCTAGGTGAGGGGTACCGGGTTCGATTCCCGGTTCGAGGGCAAGTTTTAATTTAATTTAAATTTGTTCTCGGCCTTTGGGAGGGTTGTGCGGTACCGGGCGAGTGCTTAAACCGTACATGGAGGGCACGGTTGAATTTCTAAGGCAAGCAGTGAGTATGCTACCTAAGAAGGAGACTGTGTAGGTTTAGAACGTAGCAATACGCTCTAGGCCGAGGATGGCAATTACAAGTGGTTAAATAATTCAACATTTAAAGGGGCCTCATAGCTAGCGGTCTTATTAAGTGGCAGCTAGGTGAGGGGAGTACCAGGTTCGATTCCCGGTTCGAGGGCAAATTATATTTATTCTCGGCCTTTGGGAGTTGTGCGGTACCGGGCAGTGCTTAAACCGTACATGGAGGGCAACGGTTGAATTTCTAAGGCAACAGTGAGTATGCTACCTAAGAAAAGGGAGACTGTGTAGGTTTAGAACAGCCAGCAATACGCTCCTAGGCCGAGGATGGCAATACAAGTGGTCAGTAATTCAACATCTTTTTAAGGGCCTCGCTGCGGTCTTATTAAGTGGCAGCTAGGTGAGGGAATTTTCAGGTTCGATTCCCGGTTCGAGGGGCAAGTTTTAATTTAATTTATATTTATTCTCGGCCTTTGGTAGGGTTGTACGGTACCGGGCGAGTGCTTAAACCATACATGGCGGGCACGGTTGAGTTTCTATAGTGTGCAGTGGGCACCCAACTATATTGAGACTCCTGTGTAGGCTTAGAACGTAGCAATACGCTCTAGGCCGAGGGTGGCAATTACAAGTGGTTAAGTAATTGGACATTCCTTTTTTAGTACGCGTCGAGCTGTCGTAGCGACAACTGCGTTTTCGTTCGCTCCGCGGCTATAAAAATCCGATGTGGGATTTTTTGTGTCTGATAATTTCGTGAATGGTTTCATAAGATTCAGGATTTTATTCTGATCATTTTGATGTGTGTGTGAGCCTTGTAAATTATAAACATTAATAACTACAAGGCAAAAGTGAGTGGGAAATTGACCCGGTGTGTATGTGTTGTTTTTGTCGTGACGACATATAAGTTTTTAGAAATAATTCTATATGTTGGATTGAAGTGACTATGTGAGTACTTTTATTTTTAAAATCGGCTCACAGAGTTGGATAAAAAATTACTTTTAGTTTTGAGGTGGTTTTTAAACCATCTTATTTTGGAGGGTGGTCTGGTGACCTAGAGGAGATTACCATCGCCTTCGTCTCAATAAGGCGGTTTGATTGGTATCAAGATAGTCTGGTTTGAACAAGGGAAGGCTGAGATATTGTTGTTAGCATCATTCATAATTTATGTTACAATATTCGACGCCATCTTGTCGTAAATTTGGTGTCAAGTGAGGCGCTGTGACGCGACGGTGTTGGCGGACGTCTCTCACACCGCAGTGAGTGAACGTGGAAGATCCGAAGCTTACACCGAAGTGGATTGAGACTATATATTTAATTTTAAGTCTAATTTTAATTTTAATTTTAAGTTAGAGTTAATCTTAATTTAATTTAGTTAAGTGTGTGGTGTATTAAATTATTTCATTGTATTCATTCATTTCATACATGCATCTTCATTCATGAGGAGGATTATGGGGAAGTTTCCGTCGTCGTCCGATAGTGACGACGATGTGCCCATTGGCATTCGTTTTAGAAAGCGGGCTCATGGTAAGAGCCCAGGGTGGGATGGGAAGGGAGGTTCTTCTCCACCTGCCAAGGGTAAGCCACCAAAAAAGGCTGCTTCTCATGTGGTGGGTTTGGAGGTGGCGCAGGGTGAGTTGCGTGATCTTGAGGCCTGCACTCTCCCTGGAGAGGAAAAGCGTGGTGCTGGGGGCCATTTACAGGGTGGGGCCTCAGCTTGTTCAGTGAAGGCTCCGGACGGGGCCCTCTCATCATGGGAGGATTACGAGGACGCAGTGGTTTTCTTGGGGGTTCCTGAGATCAAGGAGAAGTCGGCTGCCCGGGTTCACCAAATCATAGAGATTGCGGTGAAGTCGGGAAATCTCAAAGGTGCGTTTGTCCGCGACCTAAAGGTTGCGGCGAAAGAAATGGGCGAGATGGTGGAGGATCTCGCCGACAGATGCCTCAGGGGGGATGAGGATAGACGTCTCAAAAGAGACAATGTGCGCCTGAGGGCCCAGGTAAAAGACCTGGGTCTGGAGCTTGTGGCCCTTAGGAGGGATTTTAATGAACGCACTGCGCACTTTGCGCAGTCAAAGGCACACTCCGTGTCGGTGGAGGGTCCCTCCACTCCAGATGCCCTCCGTCAAATGATGGAGGGGCTTTTGGACGGGGTAAGGGAGAACCTTATGGGGGATGTGATGCGGGCTGTTGGGGGCATGTTGGATGCTAAGCTTGCGGGGATTGGGGACAGGCTCCTCCCTGAGCCTGTGCTGCGTCCTCCGCTGGCGGCATCGGCCCGTGGTCCGAGAGCCCCCGAGCTTTTTGTAGAGAGCGAGGGCCCCGGAGTCCCGAATTTTACGGGGCCCCAGGGCTCAAGGACTCGTGAGGGTTCATTGGGGGATCGGGACACGGTGGCTCCGATTGTGGTGGGAACACAGGGCTCCGAATTTTTTGAGGGAAGCAGAGTCCCGGAGGCCCCGGGTGTTTTGGGGCCCCGGGGCTCTGGGGCTCCTAGTGACGGAAGCTGGGCGACCGTCACCAAGAAAAAGAAGGGAAAGGGAAAGAAGAGTGGTTCTCCCGCTGCGCCGGTCCTTCCCCCTGTGAGTGGGGGAAGTGGCCGTGTCGGCCAGGCACAGGACCGTGGAGTGGGTCACGGCGCAGGGCCCTCGGCTGGGCCAGGGGCAGTTATAAAGAGGTCTGTCAGGGGGCAGCCTTCGCTAACTCCGCCGAAAACTTCCGCAGTGGTCATCACATTGCGGAGGGAGGCGGTGGAGCGGGGGGTAACGTATGCCGATGTCTTAACCAAGGCCAGAAACGGTATAAGCCTGGCTGAGATTGGTATTGCAAGTATCAGCATCCGGCTAACGGCAGCGGGAGCTCGGATGCTGGAGGTGCCGGGGGTTGACAGAGAGGAGAAGGCTGATGCCCTGGCGGACAGGCTTCGTGTGGTGCTGTCGGGGGAGGCCTTGGTGGGGAGGCCCGTCAAATGTGCGGACCTCCTTATTCGGGACCTTGACGACAGCGTCACTGAGAGGGATGTGACGGAGGCGGTGGCTGCCATGGGAGGGTGCCCGGCTGAAGCGATCAAGCCGGGTAAGATTTTGAGGCGTGGGATACGGGGCTTGGGGGAGATGTTCCTCATGTGTCCGGTCGCCGCCGCCCAGAAAGTGTGCCAAGGAAAGCTCCTCATTGGGTGGAGCTCCTGTCGGGTTGAAATCCGAGAGGACCGCCCTTTGAGGTGCTATAAGTGCCAGGAGTTGGGTCACGTGAGGGGCACCTGTACCTCGGCGGTGGACATGGCGGAGGCATGCTTTAGATGTGGGGTTGTAGGTCACAAGGCCCATGAGTGCAGCTCGAAAGAGCTGCATTGTGTGGTCTGCTCAGCGGCTGGGAAGCCGGCAGACCACAAAATGGGGGGTAGGGCTTGCAACCCTCCAAGGCGGAGGGGGGCCCCGTATGCCCCTGTAGCGTCCAGCACGGTGGTGGGGAACGCTCCCATGGAGGTTGGTGTTGAGCTGTCAAACAAATAAAATGTCTGACAGCCTTACTAGCCTCCTTCAGGGGAATTAAAGGCGCTCCGCTGCGGCTCAGGACTTGTTCCTGCAGTCGATGGCGGAGTGGGGGGTGATGGCGGCCGTTGTTACTGAGCCCTACTATGTGTCGCGACAGAGCTCATGGGTGGGGGACCTTCGAGGTGATGCGGCTGTGATTGCTCGGCCGCATGGACCTCCTCTCTCTCTAAGAGAGAGAGGTTCTGGGGTTGTTCTGGCTGATTGGGGGGAATGGACGTTCGTCGGAGCGTATTTTTCCCCCAATGAGCGTCTGAGCCATTTCGAGGGTTTCCTTGATGCCATGGGCCTGGCCATACGGAGGGCTCTTCCGCGGCCCCTTATCCTCATGGGAGACCTTAATGCGAGGTCTCCCACCTGGGGAGACAGGGTGTCGTGTCGGAGGGGCCCGGTTCTAGAGGAGTGGGCGGCGGAGTTGGGCCTCGTATTCTTAAATGAGGGAACGGAGCCCACCTGTGTCCGCCCGCAGGGCAGTTCAAGGGTGGATGTGACACTTGCTTCTGCGGCGGCGGCCCGGGTAACGACGGCATGGACTGTGCTGGACGGAGTGGAGACCCTATCGGATCATCGTTATATCCGGATGTGGGTCTCTACTTCGATGAGGTGGGGTGTGCGGGGGCAGACTCGGATGAGATTTCCTCGCTGGTCCATATGCCGATTGGACCGTCAGATTTCGCAGGAGGTGGCAATTGTCGAGGGGTGGTGTGCGCCCACTGGTGTTCTGGATGTAGATGAAGGAGCTGGCAGTCTGAGCCT